>JASDQU010171719.1:8716-21059 GCA_032191745.1 Picea mariana
GTTGGCTTCCTTTATTTATACAAACTGGCAAGCGCTGAAAGGAGGTGTATCTTCACTGGCAGGGCCAACTTGTCTTTCTGGGTGGTTAGAACCACTCTAATTTGCCTGGGGGCCGACTTCTTAATTTGCATATTACAATTAGGGTTTGACCAATCCGCAAAAGGGGATTTGGTCAATTACAATGCCCGACATGATCAATCCACAAAAGGGGATTGATCTAATGAATAATAAATCAATAATAAATAGAATACTCTTTGCATTTACAATATTTCAACAACATATGCCATTAATCTTCGAACACGTGTATTATCCATCCATAACATGGATATGTTTCTATATGCTTAACATATCTAGCCATGGTGTTGGGATTCTATGTTTTATAGAAATTGATTCCATTGCTACCCGCAAGCCACTCTTCATATTTATCAGAATTGCAGAATTTGGACTCACATTTAGATGCCCCCGCAACAATTAATAGCTTAAATGTGGAGTTTTCCTAAATAGGATAATGCGAGGTATTTTACCAAAAATAGCCATTAATGCTTCAAACACATGTATTTAGGCAGAACAGACATAGTCACTGGCAACCTCAAGAACTGCAAGCTTATTACACTTCTCGGTTTCCATATGCATAGCATATCCAGCCATGGTGTCAAAATTCTATATGTTGTACACAACTTGATTCAATTGGCCACTAGACAAAACCCACTTTAGATTTATCACAAGGTAAAATTTGGACTCAAATTTAGATGGCCCCCCAGTAATCTATAGCTTCCTTTCCATTGGCAACCTCAAGAACTGCAAGCTAATTGTTGTCTCGGATTTCTAAATGCATAGCATATCCAGCAATGGTGTAAGGATTCTGTGTTTTATATGATTTGATACAATTGCTAATTTGCTACCAAGCCATGAGGGAATCAGAAAATCCACTTCAGATTTATCAGAATTGCAAATTTTGGACTCAAACTAGATGCCCCCACAACAATTAATAGCTTAAATGTCGGGTTTCCATAAATAGAATTTTGTGAGATATTTTACCAAAAACAATCATTAATACTTCAAACAAATGTATATGCAATCATAACAGAGGCACAGAGTCACAGACACGGCTAATTATAGTCCCAGGTTTCTGTACACGTAACATTATTTAACCATGGTGTTAGAATTCTATGTAGTACACAACTTTATTCATTTGCTAGCCACTTGATGAAACCCACTTCAGATTTATAAGGAAAAAGTTGGACTCAATTCTAAATGACCCACAAAAATCAATAGATTCAATGTGGGGTTTGTCAAATTAGGATGATGTGACTAATTTACCAAAACCAGCTATTAACATTTCAAACAAATGTATACATTCATAACAGAACCACTGGCAACCTCAATAACCACAAGCTAATTACTGTCCGCATTTCTATATGCATAGCATATCCAACCATGGTGTTAGGACCCTATGTTTTATGTAATTTGATTCAATTGCTACCCACAAACTGCTAGAGGAAGCCCACTTCAGATTTATCAGAATTGCAGAATCTGGACTAAAATCTAGATGCCCTGACAAAAATTGATAGCTTAATTGTGGGGTTTGGATAAACAGAATGATCATGAAGTCGGTTATTTTACCAAAACAACCATTAATACTTCAGAGTTCAAACAAATATACACATTTCCATAACAGGCACAGCCAACCTCAATAACCCCGAGCTAGTTAAAGTACCAGGTTTCTATATGCATAAAGTATGTAGGCAGAGTGTTAGGATTCTATGTCGTGCACAACTTGATTCAATCACTAGTAACTACCCACTAGCCACTAGACGAAACCCACTTCAGATTTACAAGGCAGCAAAATTTGTACTCAAATTTAGATGCCCCCACAACAATCAATAGCTTCAATATAGATTTTGTAAAATTAGGATGCTGTGACTAAGTATACCAAAACCAGCCATTAGCACTTCAATCAAATGTATACAGACATAACAGGCATAGCCATTGCAAACCTCCAAAAAACTGCAAGCTAATTACCATCCCCATTTTCTATATACATGGCATGTCCAGCCACAGTGTTGGGATTCTATGTTTTATAGAATTTATTTCAATTGCTACCCACAATCCACTCTAGGAAGCCCACTTCAGATTTATCAGAATTGCAAAATTTGGCCTCAACTCTAGATGTCCCAACAATAAGTGGGGTAACTAGGCTTGCATAAATAGGATAATGTGAATTATTTTACCAAAAACAACCATTAATACTTCAAACAGATGTACACAGTCGTAACAGACTCAGCCATTGGCAACCTCAAGAATGTAAAGCTAATTACAGTCCCAGGTTCCTATAATCATAAACATATTCAGCCATGGCATTAGCATTCTATGTTGTACAAAACTTCATTTAGTTGCTACCCAGTAGCAACTAGACAAAACCCACATCAGATTTATCAGTAAGCAAAATTTGGACTCAAATTTAAATTCCCCCACAACAATCAATAGCTTCAATGTGGGGTTTGTCAAAATATGATAATGTGACTAATTATACCTAAACCATGCATTAACACTTCAAACAAATGTATACACAGTCAGGACTCATAACAGACAGCCATTGGCAACCTCAAGAACCACAAGCTAATTACTGTCTCTGGTTTCTGTCAGCATCGTATATCCAACCATGGTGTTAGGATTCTATGTTTTAGATAATTTGATTGAATTGCTACCAACAAGCCACTAGAGAAAGCCCACTTCAGATTTATCACAATTAGAGAACATGGACTCAAATGTAGATGCCCCAATGACAATTTAGAACTTAAATGTGAGGGTTTGCATAGATAGGATGATGTCAGTTATTTCACCAAAAACCGCCTTAAATACTTCAAAGTTCAAATAAATGTACACGGTCATAACAGACAGCAACTGGCAACCTCAAGAAGCACAAGCTAATTACAGTCCCAGATTTCTCTATACATAGCATATCTAGCCATGGTGTTAGGATTCAATGTTGATTACGATGTGATTCAATTGGTACCCACTAACCACTAGACGAAACCAACTTCAGATTATAAGGCCACAAAATATGGACTCAATTCTAGATGCCACCACAACAATCAATAGCTTCAATTTGGGGTTTGTAAATTTAGGATGATGTGACTAATTTACCAAAACCAGGCATTAACACTTCAAACAAATGTACACACAGTCATAACAGACACAGACATTGGCAACCTCAAGAACCGTAAGTTAATTACTGTCCCTGGTTTCTATAAGCATAGCATATCCAGACATGGTGTTAGGATCTTATGTTTTATATAATTTAATTCAATTGCTACCCACAAGCCACTAGAGAAAGCCCACTTCAGACTTAACATAACTGCAGAATTTGGACTCAAATCTAGATGCTCCAACAATCATTAATAGCTTAAAGGTGGGGTTTGCATAAATAGGAGGATGTCAGTTATATTACCAAAAAAATCCATTAATACTTCAAACAGATGTGTACACAGTCATAAAAGACACAGCCACTTGCAACCTCAAGAATGGGATGCTAATTACAATCCCAGGTTTCTATATGCATAGCATATCTAGCAATGATATTATGATTTTATATAGTACACAAGTTACAACTTAATTCAGTTGCTACACACTAGCCTCCAAACGAAACCCACTACATATTTATCAGAAGGGAAAATTTGGACTCAATTCTAGATGCCCCCACAACAATCAATAAATAGCTTCTATGTGGGGTTTGTAAATTTAGTATTTACAATGATTTGACTAATTTTACCAAAACAATGCGTCAACACTTCAAACAAATTTATACACAATCATAACAGACAGCCATTGGCAACCTCAAGAACCATAAGCTAATTGCTGTCCTCGGTTTCTATAAGCATAGCATATCCAGCCATGGTGTTAGGATTCTATGTTTTCTATAATTTAATTCAGTTGCTACACACAAGCCACTAGAGAAAGCCCACTTCATATTTAGCAGAACTGCAGAATTCAGACTCAGATCTAGATGCCCCAAGAACAATTCATTTCTTAAAGGTGGGATTTGCACAAATAGGATGATGTCAGTTGTTATATTACCAAAAACAGCCATTAATACTTCAAACAGATGTACATGCAGTTTTAACAAACACAGCTATTACAACTTCATGAATGGCAAGCTAATTACAGTCCCAGGTTTTTATATGCATAGCATATCCAGCAATGTTATTAGGATTTTACATTGTACACAACTTGATCCAGTTGCTACCCACTAGCCACTAGACGAAACTTGCTTCAGAGTTATCAGAAGGCAGAAATTGGACTCAAATTTAGATGCCCCACAACAATCAATAGCTTCATTCTGGGGTTTGTAAACTCAGGATGATGTGACTAATTTTACTGAAACCAGTCATTAACACTTCGGACATATACAGTCATAAAAGACAGACCAATTGGCAACCTCAAAACACACGAGTTAATTACTGTATAGCATATCCAGCCATGGTGTTAGGATTCTATATTTTATATAATTGATGCAATTGCTACCCACAAACCACTTGAGGAAATGTACTGCAGATTTATCAGAATTGGAGAATTTGGACTCAGATCTAGATGCCCCCGCAACAATATAATAGCTTAAACACTAAGTCACATGAAAAGGGGACATGGGACACCTGGATCCAAGAATCCGACATGGGACACGTGGACCCAAGTATCCAACACGGGACACGTCAACCCTGGAAACAGGACACAGGGGACCTATATATATATATATATATATTAAAAAAATTACAAATTACAAATACAAAAATGAAATATAGACACAAAGTTCCAAATTTTTTAGAAACTAGAACATTTACAAAATATTGATTAAACTAATTACTACATCAATATGATCAAACACACAAGAAATTAGAATATCAATACACATATGTCATAAAACAGAACTTTAGAAGTTAGAGCCATAAATAGAAGTTTAGAAGTTAGAACCATAAATTGTAGTTTTCTCATTAAGTTATTTGATGTCATCAACATCAAAATGTATTACATAGACACTGAGTCACTGATACTATAGGTGGAAATGCCAATGGAAAATACAAAATAGGGTAGATACTAGAACCATAAATGGAAGAATCTCATAGCTCGTCACTGTTAGTAGTCCTCCTCCATGTCAGAATCATCAAAATCACCACCACTGCCACTGCTCTCTCCTCCATCCTCCTCCATGTCAGAATCATCAAAATCACCACCACTGCCACTGCTCTCTCCTCCATCCTCCCCCTCTATATCCAATCCAAGATCTGCTTCTGCTAGTGTGGAGGATGACCCCTCAAGAGGATCACCATCATCAAAAGTGACCGGCTCTAGCACTGTTTCATGAAGATCCAAGTTAGCTAATGCCAATTCAACACTACTGTCCAAACTTATATCATCAAGAGAGACATCCCACATTTTTGTCTTCATCAGGAAAAAATCGCTTTTTAAGAGTCCTCACGAGTCTTTTTTGCACCTTGGTGTCGGACACGTTTAGGGCATGTGTCTAACATGTGTTTGACACGTGTCCTATTTTAGGACACGAGCCAAACACGTCTCAGACGAGTGCCCTAATGTGTCACGTGTCTGACACGTGGGATACAGAGACAGGCCCCCTAAGGGACATGTCCTGTTACTTAGCTTAAATATGAAGTTTGCATAAATATGATGATGTGAGTTATTTTACCTAAAACAGACATTAATACTTCAAACAAATGTACACACAGTCATAACAGACAACCATTGGCAACTCAAGAACTTCAAGCTAATTATAACCCCGGGTTTCTGTATGCATAGCATATCTAGCCAAGGTGTTAGGATTCTATGTTGTGCACAACTTGATTAAATTGCTAGCCACTAGATGAAACACAATTCAGATTTATAATACAGAAAATTTTGGACTCAATTGTAGATGTCCCCACAACATTCACTCACTTCAATGTGTTGTTTGTAAAATTAGGATAACGTGAATAACTTTACTAAAACCAAACATTAGTACTTTAAACAAATATATACATAGTCATAACAAACACAGCCATTGACAACCTTACTAACCACCGGCTAATTGTTTCAGAGTTATTTATGCATAGCATATCCACACATAATGTTAGGAATCTGTCATGTATGTTGTATATAATCTGATTCAATTGCTACCTACAAGCCACTAAATAAGATAAGATAATTTAATCAATGTCCAACAAATGACCAAAAGGTAGATCAATTGGACTAGGAAGTACAATCGGCGATACCAATCTGTACGCGAGCCCTAGGCTACCTCAAAAGCATAAAGCAAGATAAAACACATTCAGATTTATTAGAAGGAAAAATTTGGACTCAAATCTAGATGACCCTGCAACAATCAATAGCTTCAATGTGGGGCTTGCAAAAATAGGATTATGTGACTTATTTTACCAAAATCAGCCCTTCATGTTTCAAACAAATGTATATACAGTCATAACCAATAAAACCCTTTACACAGGGATTAGCATAGCCATTAACACAACCATAACAGCCATTGATAAGAAATGGACACTGACATAAATCTTCACAAACCTAACTGATCCATCAGGCTTCCATTCAAGCCTCACCTGAGGCTACATTGAAATATCACCACCGTGTCTTCTTTGACTCCCTGTTGGCTGTTGAGAAGCCACAATGGACTGAATCCAGCAACAGAAAAGCTGTCGAGTATGCCCATGAACGAAAACACCATCCCACAATTGCCACCACAGGCATCATTGTTATACCAATCATAAATGCAACTGAACCAATAAACATGAGAACCGAAGCAATACCAAACAATAACCAAGTGAGCCCCACATGGGTCAAGTGGGTTCTTACTGAAGATAAATTTGTTGTTGTGGGGCAATCTAAAATGGAGAGTAACAGCAACCCAAGATCTCTAAAGAGGTCATACGTGTTAGTTTTTATAGCTCAGAAGGTGTCTCAGCATGGGCATAGGTGTCCTAGGCATGTTGATGGACACATTAAACAACCCACATCAGCCTATTTATCTTAGCCTAAGTCTAACTTAGGCAATCAGCCAAATTCTGTTTTGAGTGGATTGTGGAGCCCAGTCAAGTAGGGTGCATGGCCTAGTGCTTTGTGGGGCCCAAGCCAAGTGGGGCACACCTCCTTGGATCCTTGGAGGCTGAACTTGGCACACAATTCAAGGTAGAATGGTGGCTGATGGGAGGATAAAGAGAGGGGCTGAGGGTGAGAGGACACACATTCCTCATTTGTGAGTTGAGCAAGTGAGCTAAGGAGGGCACTTGGGCAAGAGAAGAAGAGGGAGCAGCTGAGGCAGAGAGGGTGAGTTCTGGGCCAGATTTGGGCAGCCAGCAGAGGCCATACTTGGGCCATACTCTGCAGCAAAGTGAGGCCGAACTCAGGCCACATTCCACAGCCATCAGAGAACCGATTCCCGAGCACTTCAAGCAAGGAGAAACAGGCCAAATCCGGGCCGAAATAACTCAGCCAGCCAGAGGCCATACACAGGCTGTACAAGCCAGCAAACAGAGTGACCGTACAACCCGAGTTTTTGCAGGCTGTACAAGCAGGGCTGTATAGGGCCTGAGTGTGCTGGGACGTACAGCAGATTTGCTGGGCTGTTTTGCTGAGGGAGGAGAGGAAGTTTGCTGAAGAAATTTCTATAAGAAATTTCTTATTTTCTTTTGCTGTAAATTCTCTTGAAAGCCCATAATACAAGCCCCTCTTAGTTGGTTTTCCCCACATTGGGGTTTCCAGGGTATTTCTGGTGTTCTTATTTATTATGAGCTTGGTTTTGTGTATGCTTCTGTTGTTATTTTCTGGTTTAATAACTCAGCTGTAGCTTATATGCATAATTTTCGTATTTATATCAGCAAGTATAATTTCTGGTTAAAGTAAATTATTGGTTATAATCTCTGTGTGTTGAGTTATAGAAAGTCAAC
Source organism: Picea mariana (assembly GCA_032191745.1). Classification (NCBI taxonomy): domain Eukaryota; kingdom Viridiplantae; phylum Streptophyta; class Pinopsida; order Pinales; family Pinaceae; genus Picea; species Picea mariana. The sequence goes on from JASDQU010171719.1 coordinate 16,660, forward strand.
ATGGTATTAGAGCTCAGCCTCTGAGTATAGAAGGAGCCAAGTTACTTGTTGTGCAGACCAAGGTGTGAATCAGCAAGTGGGACGTGTGACCAGGAAGAGTGTGGGAGTCGGAGCAGCTAGCTCAAATGGCAAGTGCAAGCTTAAGGTTTGAAGACAAGTTGGAGGGAACCTCAAACTTCAATCCTTGGAGAGAGATGATGGGGTTGTTGTTGGAGGAACAAGGGTTGTGGGAGCTAGCTGAGGGATCAACTGTACTTCCAGCAGACCCAACACAACAACCAGCTTTTCTGAAGAAGGATGTGAGGGCTAGGCGAATAATAGTGGATAAGTCAAAGAGCACATTATTCCTCATCTATTTGGCAATAAGACAGCCAAGGATATGTGGGAGGCCCTAGTGAAGTTGTACCAATCTGATAACCAGAGCAGGAAGATGTTGCTCAGAGAAAAGACGAGTAGCACGAAGATGGCCAAAGGAGAATCAGTGGTTACTTACCTCACAAAGTTCACTCAGATACGAGATGAACTTACAGCAGTGGGAGAGACCGTGGATGAGACCGAGTTGGTGAGGACAACCTTGAATGGATTCACCAAGCAGTTGGACGTGTTTGTCCGAGTGTTTGCACGGGAGAAACTCCCTAATTGGGAGAGATTATGGGATGACTTCACCCAAGAGGAGTTGTGAGCGGATGCATCTCAGGCTAGTCAGTCGAAGAGTGAAGAGGAGGAGAATGTGGCTCTTCATGCAAAGAAGGGCAGTGGAGGAGGTTCCAGGGACATGAGCAAAGTGAAGTGCTTTGCATATCATAAGGTTGGCCACTATGCCAGCTAGTGTCCCAACAAGAAGAAGGAGGAGGCACAGTTAGCAGCCTCAGCATCCTACTAAGATAGATGAGTTTGCTGAGAAATTCAAGGAGGAATTTTCTCTAGTGACCTTTCTTCCGAGCAACAGTGTTGCAGAGTTACAAGACAGTGGGGCTTGAATCGTGGATAGTGGATCATCTCACCATATGACGGGAATGAGGTTGATGTTCCTTAGTGATTCGAAGACGGGCTCAAACTTGCATGTGAGATGTGGGGCTAGCACCATGCATGCAGTGAAGGGGCTTAGATGTGTCAAATTCCAGCTAGAGTCAGGTGGTTCTCTAGAGGTGGTTGGGGTGTTGTATGTTCCAGAGTTGAAGGTTAATTTGCTCTTAGTGGCAGCTCTGGAGGATATGAGGTATGCAATTATGTTCGAGGATGAAAAGGTACTCATACATTTAGAGGGAGTGACCTTGTATGCAACAATGAGGCTTGGCATCGGGGAGGGTATTATGTACAAGGTGTTGGGACAACCTATAGTGGGGTCCAAGGGGATCTTGCATTAGAGATCGGTGTCAGTGATTAAGTCTAGTGGATGAGTGGCTTCATCCAAGACTGTCAATTGGTATGACATGACAATGATGGATGAGCAGAGCAGGATATCAAATCAGAGTGCAGCAAAGGTAGCAGGAGGGTCTTCCGGTTCAGAGGGAGCAGCTACAGCAACAGCAACAGATTTGATGGGGTTAGAGATTGATCCAGGTGGACACACCTTCCTCACTAAGAGGGAGTATTAGTTTCTATAGCTCATAAAGTGTCTTAGCTTGGGCCTAAGTGTCCTAGGCATGTTGAAGGACATACCCAGATCAGCCTATTTATCTTAGCCTACGTCTAACTTAGGCAATCAGAAAAATTTTGTTTTGAGTGAATTGTGGGGCCCAGTAAAGTGGGGCGCATGGCTTAGTGCTTTGTGGGGCCCAAGCTAAGTGGGGCGCACCTCCTTGGAGACTTGGAGACTAAACTTGGCACACAATTCAAGGCAGAAAGGTGGTTGATGGGAGGATAAAGTGAGGGGTTAAGGGTGAGAGGACACACATTCCTCATTTGTGAGTTGAGCAAGTGAGTTGAAGAGGGCGCTTGGGCAAGAGAAGAAGAGGGAGAAATTGAGGCAAAGAGGGCAAGTTCTGGGCTAGATTTGGGCAGCCAGCAGAGGCCATACTTGGGTTGTACTGTGTAGCAAAGGAAGGCTGAACATAGGCCACATTCAGCAGCCATCAGAGAGTCGATTCCAGGGCACTTCAAGCAAGAAGCAGGCCAAATCTAGGTCGAAATAAGTCAACCAGCCAAAGGTCGTACACAAGTCGTACAAGCTAGCAAACAGAGCGGACATACAACCCGAGTTTTTACAAGCCATACAAGTCGTACCTGGGTTGTACGCAGGTCGTACATGTAGTGTCGTACAGGGCCTAAGTGTGTTGGGTCGTACAGCAGATTTGCTGGGCTATTTTGCTAAGGGAGGAGAGAAAGTTTGCTGACGAAATTTCTATAAGAAATTTCTTATTTTCTGCTGCAAATTCTATTGAAATCCCATAATACAAGCCCCTCTTAGCTGGTTTTCCCCACACTAGGAAATCCAGGGTATTTCTGGTGTCCTTGTTTATTATGTGCTTGGTTTTGTGTATGCTTTTGCTGTTATTTTCTGGTTTAATAACTCAGTTGTAGGTTATATGCATAATTCTTAGATTTATATCAACAAGTATAATTTTTGGTTAAAGTAAATTATTGGCTATAATCTCTGTGTGTTGAATAATAGAAAGTCAACATGGTATCAGAGCTCAATCTCTGAGTACAGAAGAAGCCAAGTTACTTGTGCAGACCAGAGTGTGAATCAGCAAGTGGGATGTGTGACCAAGAAGAGTGTGGGAGTCAAAGTAGTTGACTCAAATGGCAAGTGCAAGCTTAAGGTTTGAAGACAGGTTGGAGGGCACCTTAAATTTCAGTGCTTGGAGAGAGAGGATGGGGTTGTTGCTAGAGGAACAAAGGTTGTGGGAGCTAGTTGAGGGATCATATGTATTTCCAGCATACCCAACACAACAACCAGCTTTTTTGAAGAAGGATGTGAGGGTTAGGAGAATAATTTTGGATGGAGTCAAAGACCACATTATTCCTCATCTATCTCACAAGAAGACTGCCAAGGATATGTGGGAGGCCCTATTGAAGTTGTAACTTGTACCAGTCTAATAACCAATGCAGGAAGATGTTGCTTAGAGAGAAGCTGAGAAGCACGAAGATGAACAAGGGAGAATCAGTGGTTACTTACCTCACAAAGTTCACTCAAATACGAGATGAACTTGCAGCAGTGGGAGAGACTGTGGATGAGACTGAGTTGGTGAGGATAGCCTTGAAGGCTGCACCAAGAAGTCGAACGTGTTTGTCTGAGGAGTGGTTGCACGGGAGAAACTCCCTGATTGGGAAAGGTTATGAGATGACTTCACCTAGGAGGAACTATGAGTGGATGCATCTCAGGCTAGTCAATCGAAGAGTGAACAGGAGGAGAATGTTGCTCTTCATACGAAAAAGGGCAGTGGAGGAGGTTTCAGGGACGTGAGCAAAGTGAAGTGCTTTGCATGTCATAATACTGGCCACTATGCCAGTCAGTGTCCCAACAAGAAGAAGGAGGCACAGTTAGCAGCCTCGAGATAGATGAGTTTGTTGAGAAAATCAAGGAAGAATTTTCTCTGGTTGTCTTTCTTCCGAGTAGCAGTGTTGCAGAGTTGGAGGACAGTGAGGCTTGGATCGTGGACAGTGGATCATCTCGCCATATGACGAGAATGAGGTCAATGTTCCTTAGTGTTTCGAGACAGGCTCAGACTTGCATGTGAGATGTGGGGCTAACACCATGCATGCAGTGAAGGGGGTTGGGTCTATCAGATTCCAACTAGAGTCAGGTAATTCTCTGGAGGTGGCCGAGGTGTTGTATGTTCCAGAGCTGAAGGTTAATTTTCTCTTAGTGGTAGCTCTGGAGGATATGGGGTATGTAGTTATGTTCGAGGATGGAAAGGTACTCATACATTTAGACGGAGCGACCTTGGATGCAGCAATGAGGCTTGGCATCAAGGAGGGTATGATGTATAGGGTGCTGGGACAACCTGTAGTGGGGTCCAAGGGGATCTTGAATTAGAGATCGTTGTCAGTGGCTACGTCTAGTGGACGAGTGGCTTCATCCAATATTGTCGGCTAGTATGACATGACATTGATGGATGAGCAGAGCAGGATATCAGATCAGAGTACAGCAGAGGTAGCAAAAGGGTCTTCCAGTTCAGAGGGAGCAGCTACAGCAACAACAACAAATTTGATGGGGTCAAAGATTGATCTAGGTGGAGACACGTTCCTCCCTAAGACGGCGTGTTAGTTTCTATAGCTCAGAAGGTGTCTCAACATGGACCTATGTGTCCTAGGCATGTTAATGGACACATTAAACAACCCAAATCAACCTATTTATCTTATCCTAAGTCTAACTTAGGCAATCAGCAAAATTATGTTTTCAATGGATTATGGGGCCCTGTCAAGTGGGGTGCATGGCTTAGTGCTTTGTGGGG
>JASDQU010171720.1:24312-35107 GCA_032191745.1 Picea mariana
TTAGAGGATTGTACCTTGGACTCTTATTCCTCATTGGTGGGTGCCTCAGACAAAGGAGGGAGAGGCCTCATTTCTCTTTGACTTGGTTGTTTCTCATGTGTTTGATTCCAAATCATTATCGCATGCCTGAGAATGATACACTTGACAATTCAATGATTTAGTTGATTGTACCAATTTCTTAGACATGTGTGAGTTATATCAATCCTCAGGAGGCCATAGTTTCCCTTTAGGTACTCCCCTGAATGTTCCAACATCAACATTTGATTCCAGATATATATATCCACTTGTTATACTTTGGATTCCATACCTAAGGAACCTCTTTTATTCTTGGGAATCTATGAATTACCCCTATCAACATCAACACCTTTATTATAGGGGTTAGTATTATGTAGAATGGAACCTATCCACTTCCTTGATGGGATACCTTGGACTAAGTTGAGAGAGACCTCATTTCTATCAGACTTGGTAAGATCCCATGTGCTCGACTTCAACTTATCATCAAACTAATGAGATTCATACATGTGTCCATGATTTGGCCTTAGATGTAGTTCCTTTGGCTATGTTTCACCATTCTCAGAGCCCTCAGTTTGAGCTTCCCACTAGCTAGCTCATTTGAAATATTCAAAGCCCCTTTTCTATTTAGCAAGGATTCTCGGGTTGTTTCCAATACTCCCCTCCACCATGGGAGGGTTCATAATTTCTTATGTACCTAGACCAACAATAATTTTCATGTTGGACCTATCCCTTTTGATATAGGCATATGTGTGTGGGGTTGTTTATATCATTATGTTGTACTCTAGTTCCTTTTTTTCATCATCATGTTGTAGTATATTGAGACCTTATTTTGTCTCACCATCTTGACCCCTTTATGTCAAGTGCACCATTATAYTCATTATTTTGAGATATTTCGATGTGTATGAGTATTCTTAACTTGTCCCTATTGAGATCTTGTATACTCCTCAACTTTTGACTTTGTTGTTGATAGGTGGTACTCTTCGGCCTCTTTCATGAGTGGTCCTCCTTTCCAAGACACTCCTCTCCCTCCTCGATCCTGTTAGATCTCGGCAAAATAAAACCATAAATTGTGTATTTTTGGTCATACAATTTGCTCCTAACCTCACACATTATGGGGCAATATGTTATCACCCAAAAATTGTACACCTAAAGAAAGCCACAAGTTCATTGAAATACACCTCGAAATAGTATTGGCACCTTTCATTCCACTCACTCCAATTAATTCCACCTCCTCTTGAACTTAGGAAAAACATATCCAAAKTTYATCAACTAAGGAGTCTAATGCAATTTTTACCCCCCAAAAGTGCATTTCCATTGTGGAAATCACCCCCAAAAGCTACAATGGCCTCTAAAAACTCYGATTTTGACTAATTTTCACTTGAAATTTTCCAGAAAAGTAAAATAACCAAAGTGGACATATATAAACCCTAAAATTAGTTGTTATACTTGATATGGTCAACAAATAATTATTTATCATGACCATGTTGAGGGGTTTTAACCACTATTTTGCTTATAAAAACTGGGAGTTCTCTCAATTTTCCATCATGCATCCACAAGTAGGTACATGCTTTCAAAATTTCCCTAGAACTCAAGAGAAATCCTTTATGTTGATATCTATATTTCACATCCAAGCTACTTACAACCATAGGAGAGGGGATCTACCACACACTTGGGAAGCAAAGGACCCTCCCAAGAAGGAGGTCTTGGAGCCATCTTCTTCAACCATCTTCTCCACAAGTGATATTGTACTTGGCTTCCCATTGGTAATGGAAAATTTATTTTATTCTTCATAAGTTTTCCATTTTTATGCTTTTTTTTATTTCCTTTTATCAATGATGCAATCTTGAATATAATAAATCTAGGTAGAGTTAGGGTTTAAATCTCTCACTACCATATTTTTCTGTATCTAGAACACAACCTCTAGATTTGGAAATTTTCTCACCCTTGCTACATATTTCCACCAACAAATGCCACTATAATTCTTTGCATCTATTAAAGTACAAAGAAACGATCTTGGACCTAATTTCCCCTTTTAAATATCTCAATATTTAGTCCATCACTCAAGATAATAATAAGATGGTATATTTGTTCGCTACTAGAGCAAACACTCTTTCACCCACCAAGGATTTTCTCTTAGATAAATTTTTAGTAGAATTGGCATTCAAAATTGCACTGCCTAACAATAAAATTGGTAGTTATTCAAAGATGATCATTACATTATTAATTTATTGACTAATGCAAATATGTTTAAGGGTTCCATCATTGATTATAAGGAACACACTAAACATATTTCATATTATAATGATGAAACAACTCATTTTTGTTTGAATATAATAAAAAAGTAAGTATTTAACATTGAGAAATTCTTCAATTTACAATATATATTATGTAATTTAATTAGTTAGTACTAAAACAACCAACTCCTCAATGGGTTAGGAAGAAATTTATTTATGGATTGAATAGGACCTTGGGATGGTCATTCTAGGAATTTGGTTACCATTGAAGAAAAACAATGATTTATCAAGTTGATTAGAGAGTATAGAGACTTTTTTGCGTGGACCTATGATGAATTAGAAGTGTATGATCCCAAGATAATTTAGCATATTATGCCCTTTAAAATTGCAATGAAATATTTCCCATGGAAAAAGGAAAATAGATCCTTCATTGGATCCCCTCATATGAAAATATCTAGAATGATTTTTGGATGCTCAAATCAACTAACCACTAATGTGTAATACTTAGGTAGCCAACTTAGTGCCTATCAACAAAAAGAGTGGAGAGGTCCCCATATGCATGTATTTTAGAAGCCCCAACAAAACCTCCAATAAAGATAAATATCCTCTCCCATCCATGGATTAGATTTTTCAACTGGTTACAGGATCCAAGGTGATGTCCTTATTGGATGGATTCCCCATATACACCCAAGTTTTGGTTTCATCTAATAATCAATTAAAAATTGTGTTCATAACTTATTAAGGCACTTATTCCTATTAAATAATTCCGTTTGGACTAAATAATGCTAGGGGTCTTTTTCAATGATACATGGACATATCTTTCCTTGAATTAATTAAACAATCAGTGGTAAGTTACATGGATGACATTACTGATTTTTCAAAAATCCCAACTAATCACATCTAACACCTCAATAGATTTTTAATCAGTGTTGTAAATATGGGATTTGCCTCAGCCCCAAGAAGAGCATATTTGTTGTCATTGAAGGAAACTTCTTAGGGAATATCATTACCAAGAACTTGATATCGGTGGATTTAGAAAGAATAAAAGCCATCTCCTAGATCCTTTTCATGGCTACAAATAAATCCATATAATCTTTATTTGGTAAGATATATTTCATCAAAAAAAAATTATTTTCAGATTTTGTTGAAATCGTGAAACCTCTGAACAACATGATCAAGAAGGATCTTAGTTTATTTGGATACATTTATAAAGGGGCTTTCCACAAATATAAAATTGCTATCACATCCACTCTCGTTTTAGTAAGCCTGAATTATAATAGATATTTCTGTCTCTACACCTTCACTTCTAATCATTCAATTGATGTTGTCTTAACATAAAAAAAAATAGTAAACATAATGAGTTCCCATTTACTTACTTCAATACTTGGTTGAAAGGGGCTAAGTTGAGTTATCATGTGTCCGTAAACAAGCATACACCTTAGTAAAGGTTGTCAAGAATCCTAATCGTACATCCTCAAGAGCCATACTTTGGACATAATAGTTCTTCCTATGGTGCAATCCCTTTTCACAAAAAAGGATTTAGAAGAGAAGAGCTCGGTTATTGGGTTATTATAATTCAAGAGTATGATATGGACATTCAAACTGCCCAATTAGTTAAAGGTCGAGGAATTTTCAAATTAATAATTAAATCCCGAGACACATCCAATGATAAAGGTTGGGAGAATAAAGCCTCATGAATTTTGATGTCTAGATTATCCCATCCCTCATGAGTTCATGGTACCAAGATTTAAAATTTTACATACAACATGGTTGCCCCTATTATTATTATTTGCAGTGGAGGTTATTCGAAGACCCCTAAACTAAATAATAATAATAAAGCTGAACACTTGAATGAGAAAGGACAAAGAGAGCTAAGACTCAAATATACTCAATATACCATGGTAGGACAAGTCATCTTTAGAAAAACATATAGCAAGCCTTAGTTTTGGTTCCTTGAGCAATAAGATTCTCAAATGGATTTAATTTAATTGCACGATGGGCCTTCTAGTGGGAACTTTCTAGGTCACATCACAACCTACAAGATCCTCGGAGTTGGATACTAATGGCCAATGTAATTTAAAGGCACTCATGACCATGTATGTAAGAGTCACTCATGTCATATAAGTGCCACTTTTTTAAGTTTAAAATTGCATCACTTTAAAAACCATAGCACCGAAAGCCCAATATTTTTGAAAAAAATTATAAAAGAGAATAAATTAAAAAAATGAAAAAATAAGAGAGAAAAAAGAAAATCCCAATACATATTAAAAAAAACAATTTAAATAATAAAAATAACAAAAACAAAAAACAACAACATAATTAAAAAGAGAAGAGAACCCATTCAAAAAAAAAGTAATTAAAAAAAAAAACACCAATTTAAGAAAAAACTAAACAAATGGAAATAAAAGCTAAAAACTTTTACTATAAATAAAAAAAAAATGTAAAATAAACATTAAAAATAATCACTTAAAAAACACACTATACACTATTTTTCACACTGACATAAATAAAATAAATAAATTTTAAAAACAAATTTAAAATAAAAAATAAAACAATCAACTTTTTTTTAAGAGAAATAATAAAAAAAATTAAAATTACAACAAAATTATATATATAAAAAAGTGCCCCAACCCTCCCACATTCATTTTTTTTTCCACATATATATATATATATATTTAATAATTACTTTTTTTCTCTTTCTAATATTTGAATTATTTTATTTTATTTCATTTTTAAATAGAAAATCTCATTTATAAAAAATATTTAAAAACATCTCCAATTTTTTTTTTTCTTAAAAAGTTTTTTTTTTTCATTTTAATTTCAATTTTTAATANATATATATATATATATATATATATATATATATATATATATATATAAAAGTGCCCCAACCCTCCCACATCCATTTTTTTTTTCCATATTTTCATATATATATATATATATATAATTTTTTTTTTAAATAATTACTTTTCTTCTCTTTCTAATATTTGAATTATTTTATTTTATTTCATTTTTAAATAGAAAATCTCATTTAAAAAAAATATTTAAAAACATCTCCAAATTTTTTTTTCTCAAAAAGTTTTTTTTTTTCATTTTAATTTCAATTTTTAATAAAAAATCTCATTTTAAAAAAATATTAAAAAAATCCCCAAAAATATTTTCTTAATTTTTTTTTTTTCATTTTAATTTCAAATGTTCATTTGGGGTAGGGTATGTATACCTCCGTAGACTTTACCAGTCAAATCGTTGGGCGGAGGGGGTCCCTTGTCCCACAAACAAGGGAGTCTCATACACCAATTTGGTGTGGCTTAGTCGTGACCTTAAAAATAGGTTATTATTATTATTATTATTTAATTTCATTTTCTCCTTAATTTTTCAAATTTAAGCCCAAAACAAAAGAAAAGGTGTTGCAGATAGTTCCACATTTTGATTCAATCATTGAATTTGATGTTTTGATTCACAATGACATTGGTTGTCAAGCTAGTGTATTAAACGTGTTATAATTTTAATCTCAAAATAAAAACTAGGTGCTAGTAGTGTAGAAATTTCAACTAAAACTAGGCATAGTAAACTATGATTTCAACCTCCAATAAACTTCAATTATAATGCAACAAACTTAACAACATTCAACAGTGACTTATGAGTAGAAATGCAATTACTAATCAAACTGGAATTTAACAATGGAAATAAAATGAACAATAGAAAACATTCAACCACAATTGACAAAAGGATTTTTTGGGCAGTTCCCTTGGAAAAACCCACAAGGGGAAAACTAGCCAGGGAGATTCTTCTTATTGAGCTCACAGGGAAAAATATTTTTGAGTTACAACAACAATATTATCAACATTAAATACAACAACTTATCTCACAAAATCTGCACAAAACACCTCAATTTACGTGCCCAAACTAGTTGTCTTGATTTCCATGCAACTGTACAATCGTGTACAACAAAAATATAGCAGTACGACCATTTATTTGTGTGCCTAGATTTGATTATATGGTACAATACTTAGTTGTATGGATTTCTCTCAACAAAACATCTTGAAAATCATTCCAAAGATCAATAGAAAGGATGCCTTGACTTTTGTGCTTTAAATCAGTTGTACGACCAACAATAAATGTTGTACGGACCACCTTTAGCTGTTGTCTAGTATAAGACTATAATAAATGCTGAAAATCTCCTTGGGATGCATGTCGATCCTCTCCTTGGGATGCATGCCAATCCTTTCTTATTGTTACTCTTTCTCTTTTAGTATAATCTTCCTTGGAAAATGTGTCTTTTNTGGCTTAGCCGTGACCTTAAAAATAGATTATTATTATTATTATTTTTTAATTTCATTTTCTCCTTAATTTTTCATATTTAAGCCCAAAAGAAAAGAAAATGTGTTGCAGATAGTTCCACATTTTGATTCAAGCATTGAATTTGATGTTTTGATTCACAATGACATTGGTTGTCAAGCTAGTGTATTAAACGTGTTATAATTTTAATCTCAAAATAAAAACTAGGTGCTAGTAGTGTAGAAATTTCACCTAAACCTAGGCATAGTAAACTATGATTTCAACCTCCAATAAACTTCAATTGTAATGCAACAAACTTAACAACATTCAACAGTGACTTATGAGTAGAAATGCAATTACTAATCAAACTGGAATTTAGCAATGGAAATAAAATGAACAATAGAAAACATTCAACCACAATTGACACAAGGATTTTTTGGGCAGTTCCCTTGGAAAAACCCACAAGGGGAAAACTAGTCAGGGAGATTCTTCTTATTGAGCTCACAGGGAAAAATATTTATGAGTTACAACAATAATATTATCAACATTAAATACAACAACTTATCTCACAAAATCTGCACAAAACACCTCAATTTACGTGCCCAAATTAGTTGTCTTGATTTCTGTGCAACTGTACAATCGTGTACAACAAAAATATAGCAGTACAACCCTTTATTTGTGTGCCTAGATTTGACTATACGGTACAATACTTAGTTGTATGGATTTCTCTCAACAAAACATCTTGAAAATCATTCCAAAGATCAATAGAAAGGATGCCTCGATTTTTGTGCTTTAAATCAGTTGTATGACCAACAATAAATGTTGTACGGACCACCTTTAGCTGTTGTATAGTATAAGACTATAATAAATGCTGAAAATATCCTTGGGATGCATGTCGATCCTCTCCTTGGGATGCATGCCAATCCTTTCTTATTGTTACTCTTTCCCTTTCAGTATAATCTTCCTTGGAAAATGTGTCTTTTCACTTTCCCACTCAAGCTCTCCTCAAAAGATGTGCCCCACCTCTGTCAATGGATCCTTTCATTCATTATTTAATTAGTAATGGGCCTAACCCTATATCTCCAAAGAGATAGATGGTCAAGATTATATATTTCCCTCTTGAGATCAATGATCGTGACTTGATCTTCCATTGAGGTGACGTAAATAACTTACGTCACTCATCCCTCATAAAGTCACTTTTACACAATAAATAATAAAAGACTCAACTTAACTTTATAAACTCAATTTATGAAGTCAATTAAGAGATACATTTTCTCGTCACTTGTACATGTTGGGCACCGCCAATGCGGAAGTACCTCTGAGCTACAAAAACTAACGCTCCCTCTTAGCAAGGGAGGTACTTCTGGTACCTCCACCAGGATTTGTCTCCAATTCCAACATCTCATATTTTGTTGTATCTACTTCCTATGAACTATAAGCCTCTGCTCCCTTTGAGCTTGAAGCCACTATTGCTAGCTACGCTGAAATCTGATCTAGAGACCTATCCATCCAAGACATGATCCTAAGAGTCTCCTCACTCTTTTGAGAATTCAACTATGTCATCTCATACCTGTTGAGTCCTCTGAGAGTACTAGAAGAAGACTGAGTTCTCAGTATCAACTCACTCTCCTATGAAAAATGATTACTCTAAGACACTGACATGGGCTATGAACCCAAGAATCCAATAGTTCCAACCACAGGTTGTCTTAGAAACCTATATAACCTCTCATGCCTGACACCAAGAAATAGTGTTGTGTCTGGAGTATCTCCCTCTGGATACAAAAACACACCTCCACAAAATAACGCAACTCCAAATATAGCAATCTCAAAAGATCGTAATGAGAGCAAATTGATTGTCATCTCTAGAATAAAAAACACCTCGACCATCTCCTGAAAACCTCTTGACTCTAGCTAGAATCTCACACTTCCAACCCCGTTCACCGCAAGCCTGGAGTTGACTCCAATATCCACATATCAATCTGAGTCTATCTATGAAAGACTAAAGAACATAGACCTCATTCCACTAATATGCCAAGATGCACCATTGTTCACAAACCACGCTTCAATGTCCTTGAACACTAGAAAACCACTGCTTGAAGGGCGGGTCATTAGAGAGAATTCCTTCTCGAATTTCTTAGTGAACTCAACAACCTCAGTTGATGTTGATACCTCTGTCTCCTACTTCTTCTTCTTCTTATTCATACTTTGACTAGTATAGTGACCATTCTTGTGACATGCAAAGCATTTCACTTTTCTCATGTCCTTCTTCTTCTCTTTTCTCTTTTCCATAAGATAAACATTCTTCTCGTCTGTACCACCATCTACCTTCTCCTGATTTCTACTCTGAGACCCCTATCAAATCTCCTCTTGATTAAATTCATCCCATAGTCCACTCCAATATTGGATATTCTCTCTCCCCAGCACACACTTCACGAAAACATCCCACTCTTTGGTGAAGCCCTTGAGGGCTATCCGCACCAACTATGATTCTGGAATAATATCCCTTACAACTACTAACTCATCCTTCACTTGTCTAAGTCAGGTGATATAGGAGGCCACACTCTCTCCCTTGTCCATCCTAGTGTTGTGAAGCTTTTCCCTAAGGGCCATCTTCATTTACTCGTTCTTGTTCTTGTACAAGTTTGTCAGTGCATCCCACATCTCCTTGGTTGTCTTCTTCTCAACCAAATGTGGAATTAGGTGGTCTCTGACTCCATCCAATATTATCCTATGTTCCCTTTCTTCCTTCACCTCATGAATGTCTAGGGAAATGGGATCTGATGAAGGCACTGTCACTGTGGTACTCACAAAATCCCACAACTTATTCTCCCTGAGAACAACTACTATCCTCACCTTCCACTGCAGGTAGTTGGAGACCCCTCCAACCTATCCTCAAACCTAAGACTGGAAGTCATCCTTTGAAAAAGAATCTTTATTCCCCTCCTTCTTCCAAGAAAACACCCTGCATGTCACTGCTATCCAAGTGCCAAACTATGTCCATTGAACCTCAGAGCCTAAGCTCTGATACCATGTAGAAATTTCACCTAAAATTAGGAAATCACTTAGTAAACTTTGATTTCAACCTCTAATAAAATTCAACTATAATGCAACAAAATTAACAACATTCAACAATGACTTATGCTAAGAAATACAATTACTAAGCAGACTAAAATTTAACAGCGGAAATAAAATGAAAAATAGACAACATTCAACCACATTTGACAAAAGAATTATCTGGAAAATGCCCCTGGAAAAACCCACAAAGGGAAAACCAGTCAAGAAGATTCTTCTTATTGAGATTGCAGGGAAAAATATTTGAGTTACAACAACAATATTATCAACATTAAATAAAAAAAATTATCTCATAAAATATGCACAAAATACCTCAATTTGTGTGCCCAAACTAGAAATACATCAGTACAACCCTCGATTTTTGTGCCCATATTTGGATGTACAGTACAATACTCAGTTGTAAGGATTTATCTAGGAAAAACACCTTGAAAATTGTGCCAAACATTAATAGAAAGGATGCCTCAATTTTCGTTCCTTAAATCATTTGTACAACCAACAATAAATGCTGTACAACCCGCCTTTAGTTGTTGTACAATACAAGACTAAAATAAATGTCGAAAATCGCCTTGGCATGCATGTCAATTTTCTCCTTGGGATGTGTGGAAATCGTTTCTTGTTGTTAGTCTTTCCATTTCAACTCAATATTCCTTGGAAAATGTGTTTCTTCACTTTCCCACTAAAACTCTCCTCAAAAGGTGTGCCCCACCTCTCTCAATGGCTCCTTTTATTCATTATTTAATGAGTAATGACCCTGTTGAGGAAAATATATAAATTATCTTACTCAAGCATTTTCAATTCTCTCCTGGCTAAGACAAGATAATCGAGAATATCATCCTATGTTTTATAGCCTCAAAAATATTTTCCCAATCCACAAGTATTAATTACAAGTGTTTAGGAAGATTTTTTTTATGAAAAGAATGTTGCAAAATAGCATAAAATTTTATATATTTTTATGAAAATATACAGATTACAGAAAATAAATGTGGATATCTATTGGCACAGGGACAGATCTAGGTTTCAGCTCCAAGAGAGCACCAACAAGCCCTAGCTACTGGCCCTTTCGGAAGAAAATGTAGTTTCACCTAAAACATCTATGAGGGGGTTGCAGGACAGAGATGTCTACAACCAGGGGAATATCAAGTGGTTCTTATTACAACAACAATATAACATGCATCTATCATTCAACTAGCTAGATC
>JASDQU010171721.1:0-21053 GCA_032191745.1 Picea mariana
AAATTTCATTGGCCTATTTTGCAAAACGTCCACCTCATTGTCAAGCAAACTAACCTAGAAGAAAGCTGACGTCACCCTCTAGCAAGTATAGTGACGCAGCAACCTTTGTATGTGAGCATATTAATGATATTTAATGCGTTGTGATAATTCAAGGATTGATTTTATACATTGAATGCTATATCATTTCCGTTGTTATTGAGAAGTAACATTATAAACCATAGTCATTTTTTGCAATCATTGACTTCGTCAATAATTACTGCTATATGTGCTCATATATATAATAAAGATAGTCATCAATTTATGAAGTACTGACCCCTGCTGCACGTTTTAGTTTTATTGTTGCCTTGTCTCGCAAACAGGTGCCTACTCTGTGGTTCATCTTTTTGACTATCTTCTTGGCGGTAATCTGTGAAGGGAAAACTTACTTTAACCTCTTGAGCCTTAATCCCTTGACCCTTTTCCTTTCAACACCCCAGATTACCTAGGGACGTCTCCCTTGGGATTAGCCACCCTAAATAGAAAGAGCCCCCCATCGAGGTGACAGTGGGTGGGGAAGCTCCTGTTACGCCAGTTTGACTCTTGCCTTCAAGCTACTTAACCTATACTACAAACTGAGCGATAACAGGAGGTTTTGCAGGAAGTTGTGTGCCAAGTGGCACGTGTGGCAGGTTCCTTAGGCCCGTGAAGGCATAACATTTTGCTCCAAGAGGCCAACGTTGCCCAAAAAGGGCCTAACGTCACCCTAAAAGGGTATGACGTCACCTTAGTAGCTTGATTTAGGGTTTATTTGGGACATTTAATGTAAAAACAGGATATTATTTGTAACTGGCCATGTCGGCCTTTTTGACCTAATTTTGGTCTTTGGTATTGTATAAATAAGGGGAAATTACCTCTTATTTTTCGTCATCTTGCACTCACGCTTGTGAGGTCTGAAATTTGCGCCCTAATTAAGGTTTCACGACTGAAATTTAGTGCTCACTTGTTGAAGGAAGGCTTTTCTTGGTGGAAAATTTACAACTAGGTGATGTGCTAGATTATTCTTGGTGAATGTAAGTAAAATTCTGCAATTCTTCTTGCTTTGAATGGTTATAGTATCTTTACTTTGCATTTTGCTAAAGAATATGAAATTGCTAGCTTAAAACCCTAGGAGATCAAGCACATGTTATTGTCCTTATCTCAATTGCTATCCACCTACTAGATTGTGCCAAGGAGCCATTTTTCTTGAAGCCATTGCTAAGGGCCTTGCCATTGCAACACCCTAGCACTTGTTGCTTCATCTTAGCCATCACTTGCTTCATTCTTTGAGTTAAAGAGGGAGTAAAATCTACTAAGACCTAGGGTTACCTACACCTTAGTAGTTAATTTCCCCTAGGGTTTGGTGGTTGAAGCCTTGGCTTACCAACACTTTATCCATCAACTCCTCTTGTCTTTGGCTCTCCCATTATCATCCTGCTCCTTCAACATTTCCAGCCACTTTATTGACTCCATTTTCCCTAAGAAATCACTAGTCTAAGACCTCCATTGAGTTCTTGATCAAACAAACCTTCAAAACCTATTCTTCAAACAACCTACTACACTTCCTAACCCTAGAATAGCTTGATCTACTAACCTACTTGTTGCTGTTGTTAAAGTAAGTTACAGCCATTTAATGCAGCATTAAAAGCTCATAAAGCAATTGGAAAGGCTGAAGTATAGTCTGTCTTACATGCTTCTGTCAAATGCTAATGTCATGGTTTCAATGGTTAATGGTTTCTAGTCATTTTGAAGCTAGTTTTAAGACATTTTATGTGAAGTATTGCTCTATAAACATTGTTGTTATAAGAATTTTGTTTACTTCATCATATTCAGCAAATTGCTTTACTTGAGAAAGTCAATGGTTTTATGAAGTGCTAACCAGCAAGTGCTCTTGCAAATATATAGTTTTCATGTTGCTTTGTTCCGGGCAGGTACACTTCTGGCATAATACATCTAAATTGGTTATTTAAACCAGACTTTTTGATCGGTGATGACTTGTGAGAGGGGACCTTTTACCTAGCTACTTTCCTTTGCCTTCTCAAAACCCCACGTCACTGGGGACGTCTCCCCTAGGCCTACCACCCTAAATAGAAAGAGACATCCTATTGAGGTGACAGTGATAGGATAGTCTCCCGTTACGCCAATTTGCTTTCCTCTTACCTTCTCTACTATCAAAGTACAAATTGCGCGATAACATTTTGGCGTCGTTGTCGGGAAACACTGAGTCAATTTTCCTCAAACGACACTTTTTCGGTAAGCCTTTCCTCGAGAATCTTTATCTTACAAGCTTACCTAGCGACTCCACTAAGGGTGATTCCCTTATCTCTTTGATAATTTCAAGGAAATTATCTGGCGACTCCACAATCCACAAGGAGGTACAATAACCCTCCTCAATCCTTTAGAAGAAAGCCTCCCCGAAACTCTCCTATAGTAAAATCACTCTTCGGAGGAAGTCTTCCTTAAACACAATGTCTAGCATGGGAACTCAGACCAACATCCCAACCCACTCTACGTCCACAAGTTGTAATGCCTCAAAAGATCGCATCCACTATCGAGGATCATGCCCACCCAATGTATCTCCACTCTAAGATCAAACATCATAGAGAAGTCTATTTGGTTACCAACCAATATGGCATCCACTACACCTAGTCTCCAAGCATCAAAGGGAAAAGTCCTAATATTCCAGCAACTCTTGTCTACTGCAATCATCCAAGTATCATTCGAACAATCTCCCAACATATCGTCCACAAAGTCCCTCTGTGCGAACAAAAGAACCATGTAGATGGTAAAGTCACCGGGATCCCAAACTAGCCTATATAATGTGGAGCATATAAAAATGGTCTGTAAGGTGTTAATACAAGAATCCACCTAACTACTACGGATAATCCAAACAATCATAAGTTGCATAAACTCGGTCAACTCCTCGAAAGACCACTCCTCCAAGAAACCACTCCTAAGCCTCCCAAAAGTAAACTCTGGAAAGTCAAATCCGATGCTCTCCTCTCTAATCGCGGTTGAACTGTCAAATAAGGTGATCCCAAGGTCCCAAACTAATCCTGGAAAGATACCACCATCGTGACATTGCACCACTCTAATCATCACCATCAGACCAATGTGCCTAGTCTGCATCCTCCTCTCCTGAAACCCTAAGCTAATCTCCCCAAAGGGATTGAAGCCACTAATGTGCCCAGTCTGCATCCTCCTCTCCTGAAACCCTAAGCTAATCTCCCCCAAACGATCTCAACCCTTCAACTTTCAAAGGGTACAATTCTTTCCCTTTCAAGGGATTCTGGTCGCTAACCTTCCTGGGCTTTACTCCACGAGATAGATATAATCTTTGACGCCCTCCTGCGTGCTCCTCTTGGAAATTTAAGCTTTTGACTTAGAAAATTTCTAAGTCCCTTCTACAAAACTCTTGTTTTCGCTATCTCTCCTGATCTTGATTCTTTCGAGGTTGATGGACCTCGGGCGCACTCCTTGTGTCTATGGAACCTCTGAAAGATCTCAGACTTAGAGATTTTCTCAAAAATCTCTCTACGCACTCCTTACGTTCGTCCTCTCTGAGACTCTTCCAATACTTAACCCAAATTTCTCGCTCGACGCACACCTTGCACAGGTCCTTCATGAACTATTGTTCTTCACTGAACAACTATGCGTTCCTCACATTGATTCTCCCAAAGCTTCACGTTACCTCTCCCAAGCTTCCAAGTCAAACTCGACTCTGCCTGCACACACCTTGCGGGCACTATGCACTCCTTGCACCAGAGCTCTTAAAAGAGAAAAAAATGAAGCTTATAAAATATCACAGGTTTTCAGACTTAACCATAAAAAGCATGTTCATACATGAAAGACATATAAACAGAAAGGCAGAAAGAAATATAACATGCATTCAGTGAATTCAAGAAGAGAGAAATCCATGCGTTTGGAACCAAACCTCTCTATTTGCATTCCTTTAATAAAATATGTACATGAGTTCATACAATTCTCTTGTAATTCACAATAATCTCAGCGACTCTCTTAGATAATCTTCAGCAACCTCTACCATAACATTCAACAACCACATTTGGGCATACAATACATACATTTACACAAGAAGAGGCTTCTCGAGCCTTCCTACCGACTACCTTAGTGGTATCCTATCAGAATTTAAGACACCTATCTGCTAAGGCCTTATGACAATAAATGGCCATTACAATCAGATCCGAGCTAATGCTCAACATCTGTACAATCATATCTGATAATTAAGGTGATTACAACTTCGGCGGCCTCATGTGATGGGTCTTTCCTCAAAACATTTAAAATCTTTAAATTAAAATGTTTTCAAAATATCAAAACAAACGCGCCCTCCTTGGGATCAAAGCTTATTTGAAATGCACGTTGGATGCTGAGTTGTCCTCCACTCGACCTCTTTAAGTGTTGATGGTGATGCTCCTGCATCATTTACTAAATCAAATATAGCCCTTATTTTCCCTCCAATTCTCACTTTAGGATTAAAAGTCACTTTAATAATAATTAAGTAACTTATTAATCTAAAGTTACTTACTTTCCATAATGTCACTTTAATAATATAATATCTCCTAACTAAGTGACATTAAATGAACCCTTTTTTTCACTCTTTTTTCTCCACTGGCAAGCCACGGAAGTCCCTTCTACTACAAAATAGGGGAACCCAAAAATGGAGACATGACATATAGCCTAAGTCACCTGACACAATGACACGGGACACGGAGGACACGAAAATACGAGTATCCGAAATGTGAAATTTTGACATCAAAAACAAGACACAGAGGACACATTTATATATATATATATATATATATTTAAAAAAATTATATATATGAAAAAAATTGAAAATTACACACACACAAAATGAAATTTAGACACAAAGATTCATATTTTGTTAGAAACTAGAAGATTTACATGATAGAAAACTTTAAACTTGTAACATAAATGATAAATTATGATTCATTATACATTGTAACGTCAATGAAGATCAAATGACAAACATTGAACACACAAGAAATTAGAACCATAAGCTAAAACATTCTCAATGTCAATAAGTCATCAAAATCAAAACGCACATAGATACTGAGACTGAGTCACTGATACTATAGGTGGGAATACCAATGGCAAATATAAAATATCCATAGGGTAGATAATAGAATCGTAGATGGAAGAATTTCATAGCTCATGAGTCGCGACTATCAATAGTCCTCCATGTCATAATCATCAAGATTAGCATCACAACCAATGCTCTCTCCTCCATCCTCCTCCTTTATATCCAATGCAATCTGTGCATCTGCTAGTGTGGAGGATGACCGCTCGAGAGGATCACCATCATCAAAAGTGACCGGCTCTAGCACTAGTTCATGAAGATCCAAGTTGACTAATGCCAATTCAACACTGCTGTCCAAACCAATATCATCAGGAAACACATCCCACATCTTTGTCTTTCCCATCAACTATTCTTCTCTCTGCATGTAAATAAGACGGAGGTTGGTGTGCACATACACCACTAAGTCACCTAACATAATGACAAAGAGAAGAGTTCAATAGAAGAGTTTATACTTGAGTGAAGGGTACATTTTTACTAAGGTCATGACAAAAGAGTTCAACAATCAATGCCACCAACATCGAGATACATAAAAGGCTTGGTGCTCTTGATTAAATGCCAGTTCCATACTGTCATGATAGAATCCAGTGGAAACACTGCAATCCTGTCAATCTTGAAATCCTAAACACCGTTAAGTCTGTTGAATTTTGAATGGGACCTAAAATGCTACTTTCTCCATATGAAGTCCAATGAGGTTGGAACCACTTTCAAACATCCTAAAACAATTAATGGTAATGGTGGGTGAAATGGAGGGGGTGGGGACCTCTTTAAATAACATTAGTAGGGTAAAATAACCATCAATTGCATACCAAAACACCTCACAACTCCAACTTGCATGAGAAAATGTGAGCCTAGGACCTTTCCTATGCATGACACATGTCCTAAAATTGGGACACGTGCAAGGCACATGTCGAACACGGATTTGGGATGTGTCATGTGCACAGAACACGTCCTAAATCCATGTCCAACTTGTATCCTCACGAATCCGTGTCCCCACACCAGATATGCGACACGGAGAGCTAGATGCACCTGTCATATTTCATAGGGTATAGCTTTGTACTTTGGCATAAAGTTTATTGCATTCATTGTCGTGAAATTATATAGAAATTTTCTTTTCTCAATTTAATATAAAGGCCTAAATATTTATATTTAGGAGTAAATCAATGTGAGGAGGTTTCTCCCTCTTGATTTACTTGCTGTTTTATTTCTGTTTGCTGCCATTCTTATAATAAACTAATTGCAGATATGGATTAATAAATTCAGAAAAAATACAGCACTTTTAAGTTTTGTTGATGAGTAGTACCTTCTAGGGCCCTCCAAGATTCATTTCCATGTAATTTCCAGCAACTACTCTAAGGATCTATGTCACAAACTAGTCCATTTTCCTCGAGTACGCATAATTAGAATGGAGAATATAGCAAACAGCCTTTTATCCATTGTTGATTAGAGGTGGAAAAAAAACCCTTTCATCCACTTGGAAGTAGTGTGATATGACAAATTTAGTCCCTCCATTTAATAATATCTCAGGACTCCATTAGCCCATGATTGATAGGCACTTGTTTCCTTCTATCTATTTTCATTCCTTGTTTTTGTCCTTCATTTTCCTATCTTGTCCTTATCTCACTTCCATTTCCATCCCATTTCATATACTACAACAACCATACATTTTGTCAAGGTTTACTCTTCCTATGGAGTATAGTGAAGAACTGTTGCTTCTGTGTAGGAGCTCCTTCACATGCATATCACACTGGAAATATATGAACACTTGTCGAATTCTGTTAAAGTACCTCCGAGTTTGCTTTTCGATATAGATACTTAGCATTCTGACTATAGAATAGAGACAACTTGTGGATAATTACCTGGTCTTGAAATGGAGCTGGCACGCGGTAATTATGACTGTGTATTTGCTTTCCTGGCCATTTGTCAATACCTACAAACAAAAAAACAGATATCCATTAAAAAACATAGATAGCAGCAATCATCAGTACAACCATGAGTATATTTGAAAATAACTGATTCAATTGGCACGTGGTCATAACAGTTACATCTACTGGAAAAACTAGAGTCAATCATTTTTATTGTTTCAGCGATTCTCAAGGATTTAAACTGCACTTGTAATCATGTTGCTGTTTAATTTCGATTGGAACTGCATATTTTCTATGCCTTCTCTGGTTTCTATTTATTGTTCAACACTATATGTAGGCTTTTCCATCTTTATAATTTGAGCAATTACATCGTTTCCTAATTGCTTTGTCGCTGTTTAGATCATGTACCAGAGATATCGACTGTTGTCCTATAACCATGCAAGCATACAATACAGAACAAAATAAAGTAGAGAGGGAGCCTCCTCAGTCCCGGTAGAGATAGTGAAATCTCCCTCTTATCTCATAATAGATGAGATATATGAATATGAGGTGCTCCTCCAACCCAATCTCCTGTAAGTGACATCGGTGGCAAGTCCTCTTAGGGCATGGGATGTGGTTATTTGTCTCAACCGTAAGCTAAAGGGAGTCTACTATAAACTAACCAAGAGGGACCATGAGGCTGTGCATCCAACGTATGCTCATATATTCAAATTTAAGAATAAGATCGTCCCTCAACTACAT
This sequence comes from Picea mariana, assembly GCA_032191745.1. Classification (NCBI taxonomy): domain Eukaryota; kingdom Viridiplantae; phylum Streptophyta; class Pinopsida; order Pinales; family Pinaceae; genus Picea; species Picea mariana. The sequence continues at coordinate 7,735 of JASDQU010171721.1, forward strand.
CAAGTGCTCTAAATAAAATGCCATCTTGGGACAAAGGCCTTTTAAGGGGGGGAGAGGGTGCGATCCAAGGGACCTAGATGTATTACCTGTAGATATCTTCTGTAATTACCCAATTCAAGTCTTGTTTAGACGGTAGAAGGTGTCCTGGAGAGTCTAAAGAGTACCTGAAATGGGAAAGTCCAATGGTAGAAATAGCCACCGACTGAAGCAACTAAGAAGCCTCTGAAAGCCAACAACACCTTCGCCCAGGGGCACCTATGAAAGAAATACCCCTAAAGAACAAAGAGCTAAATGTTTCAAAATACCTAAAGGCTAAAAATATGAATTTCAGAATGAAACCTGGAAATTTTGAGCATAGCAAAAAATAACACTAAACTATTTGTAGAAAACCTCAAAATAGATCCCTTGTTGATATTAAATGATATTTCCAACAGCATGTAATGGAAAATATGTTTATGTGAAGGTGTGGACACCAACTCAGGGCCAAGGCTTTCCATGCATCGTATGGACACTACGCTTAACCAAGTAGTTTGTATGTCACATACTACATAAAACAACACTTCTAGAAAAACAAGCTCTATTATACAGCTTAAAGCCTTATCTAAAGCTTTTATTTTCATTTTTCACATTTGTCCTTTGCCTTTGGGATAAAACTCGTGCTGCAAATATCTCCGTTTTCTCTAGATATTTCCAAGTTTTTTAAGTTGCTGATTTTGAGGAGTTTTTCCAAAGCTTTTCAAGTCCAAGCTTATGCTTGTCGATATTTGCCCCGATATTTCAGATAAGTTTATTTCCAGACCCCTGGAGATATATTCCCCGAAACAATATTTGCAACATAGGATACAAGATTTTACATGATAACTTTTCTTCCATTCAATTTTCACCTTAATGTAGCTAAGTTCTCTTAGCTCTAAGGCTTCCATATAGCCTTACATCCTTCCCAAACCCTATGCCAGCCCTTCTAACTCCAATTGTGCTTCCCTAATTCCTTTTTGACATTTTTGTCGCTGGGTTCAATAGCATAGTCATTAAACATTCTCGCAAACTTAAAATGTGGCAGTAATATTCAGGATCCCAAGCTTGAGCAATATTCTAATATTCCAACATAAAAAATTTAGAGATCACAATCTAGCCCATCAATGCTTTGTGCTTTGATGTCTAGGGCGCATGGAAACCCATAATCAAATAGCCATTGAAGTTCCAATGAGTATTATTATAAAATTTCTCAATATTCCAGAATAAAAACTCTGCAAATTTCAAAATTAATTCACAAAATACACATTAGCCCAGCGTTAGGAAACAGAGTCACATTGCGAAGTGTTGGTTTCAGTCCCATTAGCAATTTGTTGCCTCTTCACCAATTCTTACCCATGCCCACTGCATAGCAAATAAGTTGCATTCCAGCTTGTTTTCAAGCTAGAGGGATGACTAAATTGGGCAATCAATGTCGTTAAGGGTTGAGATGGTAAGTCAAGTTGTTTTCAAGAAAAGAGTGCCACCAACCGCAGAGTTACCATACCCACATGCACTTGTGAGTATGCCGAGTATGGCATTTGGACAAGTCCTTGGCTTCGCACTCGGCATACGTGCATTGATCGAGTATTTGACAGTATCTTTTTTGTACTCACGAATATTGACAAGTGCTCGCCATATTCAGCTATGTACACCCCATAGTGACGTTGACAAAGTATTGGACGGTCAATAATCACCATCTTTTTTCATGTATGATTTTTTGCCATCTTTTCCATACTGCCACAGTGCCAAGTATGATGAGTACGAGTATGCCGGGCACCCTGAGTCACCCGCCTCAGCAAGTACGAGTATGGCAACAATGAAAAATAGAGGGTGGACACAGGGGGGAAACAACATCAAATTATTAAAATATTACATTCAAAATTAAGGGCCAAGCTCAGTATCCTCAGTCATAATCCCAGGATCAGGATCCTATATCATTTATGTATAATATTCAATTATATTTTTGAATCATGCCCTCCGGCCAAGAAGGTCTATCGGAGCAGACAAGCTATTCTACTGAAACTTTTGTTTTCAAGCCCTTTAGTCTAGAATCTCCATTATCAGTTTTCCCTAGTTTGTGGAGCTTTTCAATTGTCAAGGGCTGCTTGTCAATTAGAATCATTGCATTTATGGCTGTGTGCAGACTAGATACGAAAGCCGATTTGATTTTGCATTAGCTAATGAAATTTCACCAACATTTGCAAACAAAATCCTAACTCGCCTTGTTCATATTAGTGTTCAAATTCGGCGCAATGAAGTTCGGAATTACAAATAAAAATAAAAATAAAACACAAGCACGAAAAAGATCTGATATAATTTGTCATTAAATTTGGCAAAGAGAATTAAGTGAATTTTGTTATCATTTCACAATTTTCAAAACTCCCCAAAAATATAACTACAAATTAGATCGAAGAATATGTTAAAGACTGATAACATGTAACACACCATCTATTGCTCTTAAACATGTGCGATTCATATGTTGTTCACGAACTGTTATGTTGATTTGTGGCAATTAAATTCGCTGAATCTGGCAAATTGCTTCGGATTCGGCAAATCTCGATTTAAAAAAAAAAAAAATGTGACGAACACAAAAGATGAATTGCTCGATAAACCATAGAGTACCTGGGATTTCTGCAACTCTGGGCTGGGTATAATGCCCATTGCACACAACCACAGCATCATAGACCTCCTCCATCACATCTCTATTATCTGCATTAGACCTCACAATCCATTGATTCTCATTTTTGGGATCCCTGCCCACATACTCAACCTCTGTCCTGAATCTGATAAAGCTCAACAGCCCAAACTCTGAGGCAAAATCTTGAAGATAAAGAGCCACTTCCTTATGTCCAGGGAACCTTCTGCAGTCCCTCCCTTCCACTACCCTGAATGGGTAATCCATGAAACCCATCACCTCACGTGGGATATTAGTCCTCAGGGACAAGTACATGCTACTGTGGACAACCGTACGGGCAGGATCCAGTCCCAGAGGATCGGTTTCCACATGTGGGTCGTACACCCAGGTACCACCGACATGATCAGTTTGTTCAAAAACTACAATTTGGTGCCCCTCTCGGTTTAATTCCCGGGCAGCTACCAGCCCAGCTGCTCCTGCTCCTATCACAGCCACTCTACAGGCCTTGTTGGGTTCATCATGAGCCATTGCTTTCAGTGATCTTCTTGGGGCGCTTTGGCTGCAATGACTGAATTTGTGGTTGATTGGAAGGACCGATCGGAGAATGGCCGATTGCAGGGTGATGTTTTTGTGTAAGAGTGCCATCATGATGAACTGTAGTTTTTGGATAGGAGTGACATCACGATGAACTAGTATTAATATAATATTTCCAGAGATGGGAATCTGTGTGCTTGTGCTTGTGCTTTCTGTGAACTCTTTCCATTGACAATTTATTGATGGTATGAAGCAATAAGACAACGTTTTGCTTTGGGATCCTCTTGTATTGGCTAAGATTTCGATTTGGTTGAAACAAGTGCCTTACGAATTCATTGTATTCACGCAATTGTATGACTGCCGTACAATTGGGTGTATTAAAGAAGTGATTTTTCTAAGGTTATACATTATTTTTATCTAAAACAAGGGTTTGCATGGCAGTGTAGTGTTTGCTAAGTAGATTTGGAAATGGATATGATAGGTTATACCCTATAATTATTGATGATGATGATTACTGTGAAACATGAACAACATGTTGACTAGGGACTAGTTTCATAGTCTTAAAAAAAATCAATTTGTAAAGATTTTAAATCAAAAAAATTAACATTGATAACTATACCGTCAGAAAGATTGGAATTCAAAGAATTCGACCTAGACTCACAAGGAATGTAGGAAGGCGTGTTGCTCCATGACACTTAGTTTATAGATTTGTCATATGCTGTATTAGCCAGGATCTCTGACCACATTTTTACTTTAATGTGGATGTTGTATAGTTTCTGGATTAACCTAAATTTCCTCCCAATTAAGTTAAGTGAGCCAAATGCAAATTGCATTTTAAAAATATTCAAAAAAAAAAATTGAAAATAAACCTTTCAAATTTAATAATATATATTTTTATATAATATTTATTATATTACATAATAAATATAATATAAATATAATAATGCATAATAATAAATACATATTATAACTTTTTATATTTTTATATTTAGATGTGGTGATTGGTGAAATTCATTGATTATGTAATTAATTCTACATATTGAAAGACGTGAAGGGAGCAATAACACTTCAATTCTATCAACCAATTAAAAATGAGAAATACAAATATTTTTATTATATCCAAAAATATATATGTGTTTTCCTATGTTAAACATTACATTGCATACACAAATTTATAATAAAAAACAAATTAATGTCACATCAAAAGCAAACTCATTGCTATAGTCTCATGGGAGGGACTAATAAGTTTTCAAGTGGCTTAATGGTAGAGATGTCATTACACTTTACCTATGGGTCTTCAACATTTAAATTCAATTTATTTTGGTGGTTTTTTCCTTACTACGTGTGGAGTGTGATCCACGTGGTTGAATGGGTAATGACAATTATTGGTAGAAAGAAATAATAAATATTGTGAAAGAAATAATAAATATTGCGGGTCTGATAAGACTAAAAGGTTCAAAAAGTTAATTTGATTTATAAATATTTTAAATGAAAATTATAATAAATAATTGTGTTGTTTAAATGGTTACAGTTTGTAAATTAAAGTATTAAGATGTGAAAAGCTCTTCTAGAGCTCAAAGCTCAGTATGAGGGAGATGTGTAATCATGGAGTTGACACATGGTATTTAAAAAAAAATATCGCGAGATAAATGCTCCCACTACGTAGAGGGTGGAAGCTTGATACACACCTCCCAACCTTCATGCATTCCTCCAACCGGTACTGGGCTATTCCTCCAACTGGTATTGGGATAGTACACTCGAAGTGATTGTGGTATGCGGGAGTGTGGTGGTTGCTCTAGGTCAATCGATGAAGGTGGTGGAGGCGAGTACAATGGGTATAATGATTTGGTTGAATGATTGCTCTAGCATCAAGTTCTTAAGAGGTGATAAGGAAATTAGATTGTTGTGGGCCTAGGAGATGATGGTTTTGGGTGGAGTGGGAGTTTCGATCGGTTGGCTACGTATCCCAAGTTTATAGGGCGAGGCCCTCCTTCAAATTAGTTATGTTGGCTAGTAAGGGAAGTTTCCATCCTTGCCCTCCTGGTTGTATATAACTCTTACTTGTTTTTTGTTTCAACCTATGTGTGTTCGATTTTCCTATTAGGTTCTCTAGCGTCTAGGTCTCTAGTGTTTACTCTACTACGCGTAATCGGGGGGTCTTGTGATTGATGTCCGCCTTTTACTCCAAGGCTTTAGCACTAGGTTTCTAGGGCATCTTGGGTGATCCAAGGTCTTTCTTTATTTTGTTTGATTTATGTCCAAGAGCCCATAGGTCGATCTCTCCCCTCTATTGCGGCTAAGAAGTGGTTTCCCGAGATTTTTAGAGGTTGCAAGTGGTGGGTTGTTCATGGCTCTCTATGAGTGGGGTCTTTTTTCTCTCGTACGCAAGTTCATTTTCTCACTATGGAAGATAATTCAACTCAGGATAGCTCTGAATCAAGCCATTGAGGATTAATGAAGAGGGAGAAATCCAAGTCTCTGATCTCCAAGTGAGCCAATTCACGTCCTCGTCACACAAGGGAAGAAAGAGTTGTTGAATATGCTAAGCATCTTTTTAACCAAGGTACCCCTCCAAACGTTCAACAAGAGGTGGAGGGTATGTTAGGCTTGGCTCGACAAAAACGCCTCTAGAACTCTAAACAACAAATCAAAGAGGAATTCCAGGATTGGGTCTCAGATTCTGGCATATTTTGAGGAGTTTTTTTAAGCTTTTCAAATAGAATCTTATGTTTATCGATATTTGACTTGATATTTCAGACAAGTTTATTTCTGGACCCTTGGAGATATATCCCCGAAAGAATATTTGCAACATAGGATGCAAGATTTTACATGATAAATTTTATTCCATTGAATTTTCACCTTAATGTAGTTAAGTTCTCTTACTCTAAGGCTTCCATATAGCCTTACATCCTTCCTAAACCCTATGGCAGCCCTTCTAACTCCTAAACAACAAATCAAAGAGGAATTCCAAGATTAGGTCTCAGATTTTGGCTTCTCCAGGTCTAGAGATGTGAAGGTTTTTTGTGCAATGGAGTTCTACTAGCTCGCCAAGACACTCATAATCCTAATAGTGGAAAATAAGGGGCACTAGGAGCCAAAAAATCTATATAGACTAAGGAGGTTGGAAGTTAAAGTCATGGTTTTATGCAGGGTTGTTTTCGGGCTCAACTTCAAGGTTTCAAATTGGAAGTCGAGCAAAGAGGAAGAAATGATAGAGGTAATTGGAACCCCAAGTTCATAGGGGACCAACTCCAACCCCATTATCATAGAAGATGAACTAGGGCAAGATATGATTAGCAAAGCTAAGGATCCAAAGACTTTCAACCAACCAAATGCATTGGGACCAACTCCACCATGATCATGTTGTCTCCTAGTTTTTACTCAGGTTTTAGTTGTCTATTTTTATGCTTCCTCTTCTTTACTATACTATACTTCAAGTTCTAAACCTCTATAGTTATGTCAAATGTAGTTGGACCGATTCAGACATACTTGAAATGATTTTGAAGAGCGGTATGAGGCCTAGATTCCTTCATGGTAGGCCTCAAACAACCATGATTATATCATTTTTTGTACTATATTAATATAGAAGTAGACTAGTTTAATAATAATAATAATAAAATAACACATTTCTTATTTTGCAAATAGGTGTTTTCAACATTCCATGTGGCATTTAAAAAAAACATTAATAACAAAAGACATTTCAATGTCTACCATGAATAAAATATTTTAATGTCCATCTTAAGTGATATATAAAGTAATTGGAGTGAAACATTTCTTATTCTAGACATAGATTCTTTTTACATATGAGTATAAGGGAAATGTGTAATTCATTCAGTGCTTAACATGGAGTCGACAAGTGGCATTTCAAACAAATATTTCAATATAAATCATAAATAAAATAAAATATTTCAATGTCCACTTTAAGTAAATATTTCAATATCAACTTTATATATATATATATATATATATATATATATATAAAGTGATTGAAAATAAAAAAAATTCTTGTGGTTAAAACATTTGAATGGTGTGTTGGTTAGTATGAGAGAGATGTGTAATTCCTTTCATCCTCAACATGGACTTGACATGTGGCGTGCGCATGGGCGTGCACACACACACACACACAAACACTTGAGGAAATGTTTGCACGTCAAGGGATTTGATCCCTCTCGATGCATGATAGATCTGAAGTTAAGATGGATCTACATTGGTCATAATTTTCTTATGTGACTCAAGTTTTGAAAAGTAAAATTAAGATGGATCTACATTGGTTATAATTTTCTTTAGTGACTCAAGTTTTGAAAATTAATTAAGTTATGAGACAAATGAAATTAGATCGTGTATAATGGATCACCTCTTTGTCGCTTGCTTTTTTTCTAGATCTATTTGGAATGAAGTATTATGGATCTTTGATGCCAACTCCCACCACCTCCTAGGGCTAGCGCGACCTCACGGTCTAAGGATCGTTCAATTCGGGAGCTGAAGTGGCTCACGAGGTCCTATTGAACCTTAAAAATTATTTTCCACGGGCCTTTTCCCTCTCCTTCAGCATGAAAACACCTTGCGGAGGACTTCGACAAGTCAACAACGAAAATCCACGTGACTTCGGTATCAAACCCGTGGGATTGACTCTTTTTCCTACAGGAACTTTAGGGCTTCGGAGCTCCGGGCTTCGGGAGTTCTCGCGGAAACACACTACAGTTCTCCTCAACTTTGAAGTTATAAACAACTGAAACAAACGACGAACAGATCGACGGTCCTTGCGACATGCCGAGATCTATGGCTTTAGATCTCTTCGAGGCTTCGGGCTTCGAAACCTTTTTCAACACAACACCACCAATCCTTCGCAGTGCCAAATTGGCGAACTCGCGGAGTGTTGGATCTGCGATCAACGCGTCCTTCTCGAAAGACAACTGAGATTAACTCCGCTCTTCAGTCTTCGGGAGTTCTACAACCACACACCTTGTTTCCTCCCGAAATTCGAACTAACGGAGACTAGATCTGCTCTCCACGTGTCCCTTTCCGACCGACGATCGAGATTAAATCCGGGCTTCGAGAGTTCTCAACCCAAAGCAAGATATGCCTCAATTCTTCCGGAGCACCAAGTCTCTGAATTACGAGATCTAGTACACGTGTCCCCCATCTGCCAACAGTTAGGATTTACTCTGCTTTTCAGAACTTCACGAGTCTTGAGTACTTTTGCAACTGCGCTCCACTTCCCCCAGATCGTCAAACTTCCGAACTATCTTTGATCTATGGACATGTGTCCTTTCTAATGGATGATTTAGATTCACTCTGGATCCAGGGACTTCGGGAAACTCATTTCCTTTGTGATTAAACACTGAAAACCTCCAAACTCGTGAAGTACGAAGGACTTCGAGGGTTATTACCTGTACTACTTTCCCAGATCTGACGCCTAAGATAGGCATGATTCCTCCTCGGGCGAATCTCATCCACTCGACCTCAAACAAGATAAACTCCTCCCTCCAAAGTATTTTTTTGGTCGTTCTTTCTCTTGAGCTTTATCACTCGAAGGGTTTCGAACCCCTGTGCATAGCTTGCACTTCTATGAAACTTCAAAAAAAAACTTCTGACTTGAAGATTTCTTAAGAAATCCTCCCACGCACTCTTTGTGTTCATCTTCCTTAAAAAGTTTTCGACACTCCTCTAAGTGTCGGCCATGTGCATGCCTTACACGGGTCTTCTCTGAGATCTTATCCTCGAACGAGTATATGTGCACACCTTTCACTTTCTCTGTGAGACTTCCCTCTATCTCTTATGAGCTTTCGAACATGACAATGCCTCTCGGCTTGCGCACTCCTTGCGTGGGAACTGTGTGTTCCTTGAACTAAGGTTTCAGAAGAGAAACAACTGAAACTTATGCAGACATCATAGACCCATCCACATAACCATAAATACACACATAATCATGTAAAACAAAGACAACATAACATCATGAAATCAACTAGTTCAGAGATGAACAAACCCCAACATTGAAGCAAACCTCTCTATTATATTCATCCAGAGAATATTTATACAGAGTTCTTGCATCTCTCTCCTCTTCTTCAACAAAACTATCTAATGAAAATTCAGCAGCCTCTATTAGGCATAGTTTACATACATTTATACATGAAGGGGAAGGGGCTTCTCGATTCTTCCCTCATGACTACCTACTGCTATCACATCGAAATCAAGTGTCCTACCTCTAGGCTATCTACAATTTTATAAGCATTTACAATATGGATAAGGATCGATGCTCATCATCTGTACAATTTCTTGATACATTAAAGGAAACTACAGTCCTCTAAGATCTCCCACAATGGCTTCAGCCTCCAAACATTAAAGGTCATTAATTTTATCTTTTTCATGAATTCAAAATTTAAAAAGGCGCTCTCTTTTTTAGAATTCAAATCAGCTCTCATGCATGCTCTGTCCTCCACTCGACCTCATTGAATGTTGATGGTGATGCTCCTACATCAATCTCAAGGAGGAGAAATAAATAGAATCATTGGTCTTTAGATGAATGACTTTTTTCATGGCTAATAGATAAATCTATAAAAGCAATTAAGGCTTTACCATGCTTTGTACTTTGGGACATCTAAATTTCAAGGAACTGTATGATTTTCAAGGTATAGATATGACACCTGCACAAGTTGCTCATAAAATTAGGGTCTCTTTTATGTGGAGTTGGAAACCTTCAAAGGAAAAAACTCAAAGGATATTGACATAACCAATCATAAATCATATATTATGAGAAATCATGGGGCTTCTTTGATGGGGTTTGTCAAGAAACCCTAGATATGTGTGGGGTATGGGCTATCATTTTCCCTAAATATTCACATTATTTTTCAGTAAAATATGTTCTTGGACAAGGAACACATAAATAATTGAGTTGAGTTTTATGCATTGTGACTCCTTTTGAGATCATGAGTGAATAATGGTATAAAACAACTATAGGTTTCTCGAGTTTCCAATATATGGTTATCATTTTCCCTAAATATTCACATTATTTTTCAGTAAAATATGTTCTTGGACAAGGAACAAATAAATAATTGAGTTGAGTTTTATGCATTGTGACTCCTTTTGAAATCAAGAGTGAATAATGGTATAAAACAACTATAGGTTTCTAGAGATTCCAATATATTGATGGATTTGGCATATAACAAATGCAAAATAAAAGTTTTGTTGTTAGTTCCAAACATTTGGAAATAAAACGCACTTTCAATGAATTTTATTTTACTCATATATATATATATATATATATATATATATATATATATATTACAACATGGTAGATAAATTCTCTAAAGAACCTATATTATTGCAAGAGGTTACCTTTCTTAGCAATAATTCAAAAGTGTAATGTTCCCCTTTAGATTTCTTGATTAATTTGTAATTAATTATGGTTAATATTGTTTTATTTAGTAATGGATATTTAATTACCATGTCATGATAATTTAAACATATTAAACATTGTATATAGATTTTATAGTTAATGAAGAATCCAAACAACTCACTAAGCACCAATGCCTATTGGAACTATCATACCATGAATGGGAAAGAGTAAGGGGGCCAAAAAGGGGGAGTTCTACATGTCAGAGATCCCAAGCCACCTTTATAACTTATTTGTGAGTAACTATCATTTTTTTTCATTTCACTTATCCAAAACTAATCATTGAATGGATGTAAGGAGGTTGTTAAAAGGAGTCACCTCCCATAATGATGTTATTAACTACATGGGGGAGGTAGGTGAGAGAGTCATGTCATCAACTTATTGAGGTATAGATTGAGTACAATGAGTTTTGGAAAATGTGAAGGAGTTAAAGCTTGCTTGAGAAGAAAGGGGGAGGCGAGGGGGGGTGAGGGGGGGTGATTCAAGTGAAAGGAGCTAAGTTTGAGAGAGTAGAGGAGAGAGTAGAAACATAGTCCAGGTAGCCAAGAGAGCCAATTTTTGTCACCAAGAAGAGCAGGAAATCTGAGAAATCACTAGAGTTATAGGATTGCAACTAGGACCCAACTGGACACACACACAAGAGTACTAGAATGAGAGGTTTCCGAGAGATTGTGTAGCAAAGAAGGGACATTGTGTAGCAGAGAAGGGAGTTCTCTCCTTGTCTTGTGTGGGGCAAACCAAGAACTATTTTCTATTCCTAAGAACTTACCACACTATGTCTAGGGATTTAAATTATGTTATGAGTTGACTAATTATCTAGAAAATTGAGTGTTAATTTCAAATTGAATGTTAATTTCGTCCTTGTGGTATCATGACGGCTAGGGGATGGCCTTTTGCATAGAGATTGATGTACAACAACATCTATGTTTAGGTGAAAAGTCACTCACCATTAGTAAGCGACAATTTATAAGCAGAGAAGTCTCTCAATTTTGCTCTCTATTCTCGTATGCATATTTACATCGATGAAAAATAATGTTACTTGTGTTCATGTGTGAAAAATAACCTGCTTCTTGCAGGCTAAAAGAAATTGGAATAGCAGAATTTAATAATGGAAGGGGAAGAGCTCACTTGTAATTATGAGTATGAGTGAGCAATTGTTTAAAATACGCTGATTATTCATTTCAAAATTTGTAAACTTGTGCTACAGCAATAATGCATTTAGAATCTGAGGTTTTCGGAGTCATCATCCAGGGAAAGCAGGCTGTCAATCCTACATCCTTTGAATGTTGAAAATAAAGAGGCGAAGCAGACCAGTTTGACCTTTTCTATTATGGAATCCCCGGGATTTTTGGACGATCGCGTGAATGAGCTCCCGTAAACAATCGATCCTTCCTAGCCTGCGCCCACTGCATCTCAGCATTTAAACTTTATTGAAACAGAATTTCTCGTGTCCATGCGTTAGCATAACGATTTCAGAGTATAAAGGCGAAAATTGGGGAATAAGCCACCTGGCTGTAGGAACGCCTTGAAATTCTGTTGTATGATGTCCCTAGAAAGCGGGATATCGCCCAGTGCATCTCAGCATGTAAACAGAATTTCTAGTGTCCATGCCTTAGCATAACGATTTCAGAGTATGAAGGCTAAAATTGGGGAATAAGCCACCTGGCTGGAGGAACGCCTTGAAATTCTGTTGAATAATGCCCCTAGAGAGCGGGATATCAGAAGGGAACGCCTAGAAATTTGTGGAACCCACGATATACAGTTCCCTTGACTTACTCTTGTCCATAACTCGAGTTGTATATTTCTCCTTCTTTTCCGTGGATAGATAGTTCACACTGTGGTTGAACTCCGACTCAGCAACCTTCGATTTGCTCTTTAGGGAGATGCCTAAGGTCACATAAATCCGAAATCGGTGTAACCCAGCGAATTTCTAGATCTTGGAGCGGCTGAATGATAAGCGACTCGAAATTTACACTACCAGATTTCTTCTCGGCGCTCAGTCTTTGTCTGACCATCAGGGTTTCAACTCGTCTCTACGTTGGCATCTGGACATACCTTCTCTTCAGCGACTTGAACCCTTCTTAAAACCAAGCCTGAACTCACCTTGTCTTCGGCGATGTGAAATTTTCCCTTCATAGGCATCCAGGACAGAGCAGCGAAGATCCGGCGCCCTAGCCTCACCTCTCGTCATCGGCGTTCGAACGGAAGTTTGTCTTGTCGGCGATTGGCAAAACTTGTCATCGGCGCTTGGGAGAAACTTCTTAACTCGCTGAAAACCTTGGGTAGCACCGAAGGAGAAATTTATCCCAGCGACGATGACAAGTGGACAGCGTTAGAACGAAAGTTTGTTTCGTAGGCGATTAGCAAAACTTGTCATCGGCGGTTGGAAGAAACTTCTTAACTTGCTGAAAACCTTGTCTAGGGTTGAGGGAGAAGTTTTTTCCAGCGACGATGACAAGTGGCCAGAACGAAAGTTTGTCTCGTCGGCAATGGGCAAAACTTTTTTGGGGCTTCTAGTGATTCCGGTGACTCTCTACGGTTGTGAACTATGTGCTAGTAGCACAACCGAGATGCAGTGGAAACAAATTGAGAAAATTCAGAAGCAGTTGATTACAAACAAATTCAAAATTAAAAGTGTAGTTCCTTATGCTATCATGTTAAGTGAAGCAGGGGCTGCCCCTATTGAAGCAATTGCTATGGTGCGAGTCATAAGGTATTTGAAAAAAATTGAGCAAATGGAAG
>JASDQU010171724.1:9362-20198 GCA_032191745.1 Picea mariana
GTCAATCCTCCTATGTGAAGTATTGGCATGTGTTATATTATCACTACGACAAAGTATTTGACACATTGGATTGAAGTTGTCCGTAAAATATTGCATTGAAAATTTGTTGTGCATTTCATCTTTAAGAAATTCGTAACCAAATTTGGTTGTCTGAAAGTGTTGATCATTGATCAAGGCACTCACTTCATTAATAACACAATCAAATAATTGAACCAAGAATTCATGATTCTTCATCAAAAAATAGCACCATATCACCCACAGTCTAATGGAACAATAGAGGTTTTTCAATAAGATTATGGAGCATTGTGCCTTGACAACATTTGTAATGTGGAACAATATGGTTGGGATGAGTGTGTTATTATAGTTTTATGGGAATACAAGACCACTTGTAAGAGATTGAAAAAACACACACCATTTCGGTTGGTATATGGGAAGGAAGTAGTGATGCCCCTACAGTTTGTTGTTCCTAGTCTGTGGATTGCAATAGCTATGAAAATAATTGATGATGAATCTCTTCAAAGGAGGTTGGAGGACCTAATCTAGTTGGAAGAATAGTGTGTTATTGTAGGATTCCACCAGATATTATGGAATACCAGATGAAAATCTTGGCATGACCACAACATTCGCTCTAAGGTAATGGAACATGGATCGTTGGTTTTGTTGTATGAAAATTTTTTTTTTCAGAAATCCAAAGAAACTAAGGATGAGATGGTTGGGCCCCTTCCCTATTTCATACATTTAAGAAGCTAACACAATGAATTTGACAAAGTTGGATGGTTATCCAATGCAGGACCTAGTAAATGGTAATCGGATAAAGTCATACTATGGTCCACTGGAAACCCACCAACATATCACAAAAGGAAAAACACTTGTACTATAGAAGGAGTAGTAGTGATTGAATAAGTTGTGACGRTGATAAAGTAGTTAGGATTGTGTTGTGGAKTCCAAGGAGAATGTTGAGAGTATAAGTTAGTTATTTCTTGAAAAGGTAGTGGTTGATAAGTAGTGTTGTAGTAATAAAAATGAATAAAGGTACTAAGATTTGGGGAAGATATAATTTGCAAGTTCATGTTGATGTGATGGGTGACTATGACAATAGAGAAGATAAGGCGGTTACTTGACATCAAGGGAAGAAATGTTCATGGGATAATATCACGGAATTAAGGTAGAAATATTGCAATGAAAGGAGATTAACAAACATAATTTGAATGACAAATGGAAAGCATTAAACATTGGGTGTCTCGATAAGATAGGTAGGGGGTGTATTATGACTAGGTCCATTGCTCATATTTCTATAAATAAGAAGGGATATGGGGAATGTATTGGTGCTTTCAGAATCCATAACAAAGAAGTGGCAACATAGAAGAGTCTAGATTGCAACAGCGTAATGGAAACTTCATCAAAGCCTAAGTCTCATCCAGAACAAAAGGTGTTAAGATGTGCTTGTTTTACCATAGACAATATCACAATATTATCACCCAACCATAGGCACGTATCCAACCCCGAGCATCGTAACCTTGACAGATAGAATAATTTTAGAAGTAGTACCAGACCCAACGGATATCCAAGAGATAGTGTACCTTTCTCCAAAGGTAACGCACCAAGAAGAAAGTCCCAAAACCAGAAACCAAGACCAATACTCAGCTGCAGTCATTGCAGTTGCACTCCTCCTCCAGACTTGTGCACCACTTTATCTTGTGTGAGATTGTGAGTGAGTGTGTCCAAATGAGCTCAAGCGCCCTCTATTTATAGTGCTCTTTGTCACCTTTTTAGGTCAACTTCTCCTTTTAGAAGCTAATACTTTAATATTAAAATTTTTACTGAGTCGACTTGTCTTCTAGGGTTTTTACACATTTGTTTAGGGTTTCTCTAACTTATGGAATATTCTAATCTAGTCAGAGGTTACACATGGAGGTTGATACCTCTCGCAACTACCATAATATCAACAATCCMTCCTAGCTAGGGAGGTATTAATTGTAATGGTCTCAAACACATCCATCCATTTCACATGGTATAGACCATCCTACAGGTAGCWTCATCATAGCCACAYAGGCTATCTCATGATCACACAKATCAAGTCACGAGCATCATCATCACTATCCATTTAGCTGGAAATCACCTGTAGGCTCTAATCACTATCCATGTTAGAGGGTTCGGCTCAAACTCGTAATCAGGAAAAACAACAAGGACTCCCGAGCCTACAGTGATTAGAGTTAGCATGGACACCATAATGCAACCAGGATCTACCTAGGGCATCCATGTTCCGGTAAGCTCTACCACCAACTTGCGACACTTCTAAAGTAGCAACGATGGTTCCATGTCGCAACCTGATGGGATCGATCCTATGGAAAAGGAAAAAGACAACGAGATACAAAAGTCAGGGTAGAAACCTAACCTACATGCTCAAGTTGATCCTCGAAAAAAATTTCCACGGACCATCAAAAATTACCCAAAACTCCAAAAAAAAATGTCCCGATACTCGATCATACCCCCCCAATGCAACTCCTGAATCACTCTAAATAGTTTTTTGGTTTAAAGAAAATGATAAGGGAGGCCAAAAAAGTGACAAAAAGAGGCCAAAAAGTCTATAAACAGAAGTTGGTAGCTCATTATCACCATTGCTGATTTGGAAATTGACTCTAGAGCCAAAAAAATCCCTTTGATAAAAGCGGTGATTCCGAGAGCTACAGTGGACGAAACGACCATATGTCTGGACCAAGTAAGTACAAACTCTCTTATCTTGCATTTTAAGTCATTATTTTTTCTTTAGTTTTCATTTTGGGGGGGGGGGGCGTCGACCTTCAAAAGGTCGGCCCTAGGTCCACGCGAGCTGTCTCAGGACAGGCTGCGTGTACATTCGGGCAGAGTAAACCCTGCACGCATGTACACATGACTGTCAGTATTACAGCCAATGTGGACCCTCTTTTTGAATGAAAAAGGCTTGAAAAACAAGGGTTAACCCTCCTGAACCTTGGTGTTTTGCAAGATGTATGTCCACTGGAGAGAAAGAGAGCATGAAGAGGTTAGTGAGTTGGTCGGGGAAGACCCCAATGTTGTGGCTGCCTTGATGCAATGTGGTTTATTCAAGTTCTTCTTATGTCCTTTTATGTGGGCACAACCTAGTCTACTAAATGCCTTGGTTGACTACTAGCATCCGGATGCAAAGGCATTCATGTTAGAGGGGCAATCACTGGTGCCCACGACCGAGGACATCTATTTTCTGACTGGCCTCCCGGAGAGGGGAACCAGCCAACTTTTGGACTTTTCCTTCGGGGCCGCATAACATAGTGAAATTGATAGGTCTTTACTGTACGGCTGACACAAACCGCTCGAGCTCACAGGTGCCCATAAGCAATATTACTGACTTATCGCTACAGGCGATAGTGTTTCTTATTGGGTGAATCACTAGTTCTGCTGCTCTACATTAGGCGTCCCGGGCACAGATGAATTGTGCAGTCCAGTGCTTAAATGCACAAATATTTGATTGGAGCACCACATTGTTAGCGTGTATGAAGAGGCAGTTGACAGATTGTCGATTGCGGACACAAAGGAACTTCGGGTTCGGGACTGTTTTGTGCTCATTCTTCTTTGAGAGAGTTCCAAGCTTTAGTCCTCGAGTAGTGGTACGAGGTCATCGGGCTCTATTCCTGCTATGTGTAGATGGGCAGTATTGTTGCCATGAAAGGGTGGTGGAAGGACTAATGAGTCCTTCGATGATGATTTCTTTGCCTGTCTATCATGACAGATCCCAGTTATCGAGGATTACTCGTATGCAGGGATTGATTTTTCGAGGGATCCTGAGATACCAGTACCTCCTGGTGAGGAGCGAGGAGAGATGGGTAAGTCTCCATCTTTGTAGTTGTTTTTATTTTTTGTGAAGCATATGTAATTTTTATGTCGTTTTTGTTATATATCATTTTTTTTATATACCAGAGTATTTGACGAACATGCGTTTGTTGTGTGCAGATGTGCGACCAGTGCGACCTACTAACTATGCGAGGAACAGGCATCGTCCTCAGCTAGGGGCCGCACCTTCCGCCACCGGGGGACCAGCAGTAGCAGAAGATCTTCCAGCCATGGAGGCTGAGAGGGTGTTGAGACGAGTCGAGCGGAACTTTACTGAGCTCACTTGCACGGTCCGTATGGCAGAGATTGAGGATCTGCCACCATCCATGCAGCCTCATGTAGTGGGGGCACCACAAACGTGGGTCCAATTATTTTGGTGTTTAGAAAACATTGTGGATCAGTACAACAGGGCCCACCGACCCTGATCTTCGTTAGACTTTTCACGTGCCATGAGCACTACTTGTATATATTTTTTGAGGGCATAAGCCCCTTGATGCGTTACTGGTCATATTTTTGAGGCGCTTGTGTCCATCTATGTACTCTAGTTACTTATGATATTATATATGGATTTTTGTTTTTTTTCGTAGCTTATGGATCATTTTTGCAAAAAATGTATTTACATGTTTATGTGTATGCATTTTCATATGTGTGCAAGATGCCAATCTAAAATTTGATTAGCTAGAGTATCTGTAATTTGATTCAATCTCCTAGGAACATGAAAATATGTAATATAATCAAAGTTTCGTTCTAAGAGACGTACCCTAAGGAATCGTCGGTGTAAATTCGGATCATGAACACGGTAGATTCTATTTAACTGAGACACAACCAGTTGAGCATTGAGATATACCCGGAGATGAGAGATACCAAATGACAGAGCGTCACGAAGAAACTCAATAACTACACTGTACTCGGTGACACTGTTTGTGGTGTCACCTAAGTATATACCTCCGGAAGATAATAATTGGCCTCGAGGTGTAAAAAATACCCAAGCTGCGGAGGCAAGCCTCTGAGTGTGCCGGCTAGCACCGTCTGCATACCCAATGAACATCTCGGATTCACTTGACATCTGCAACAGTGACGAAAGATAACATCAATGACACGTCCATAACACTAAAAGAAACTAGAAAGTAATAGTACAAAGACTATACATATGTTACAAAAAGTTACCCATGGTGACCTGCCTATGAGTAATACTTCTTGAGGTAGATCCCATTTCTAGGCTCTACCAAAGCATTCCCTTCAAATTCAACCAGATGATAAGCGCCCTTTTTTAAAACCTCTTTTATGATGAAAGGTCCGAACCACATGAGTTTGAATTTTCCTGGCCCCAAGGGGTCCTTATCTTGGTCATAGACCAGGACAAGGTCACCTTCAGAGAAAATCCAAGGACGAACGGACCTATCATACCGACACTTGACCTTATGTTTGTGAACCTCATTGGCCAGGGCCACATCACGATGCTGCTCATTGAGCTGCTCAAGGTATACTAACCGTTCTTCAAGTGGAGAAGTGTCTGGCAATAATTGTACTGCAAACTTTAGAGACGGGATCTGACATTCGATACGCAAGACTGCCTCTAGCCCGTAAACGAGTTGGAAAGGTGAGAAACCAGTTGCGGTCTTAACAAACATTCGGTAGGCCCATAATGTCGAGTATAACATCAAATGTCAATTTGACTTGGCTGAGTTGATTTTTCATTGTAGGATGGTCTTAAGAAATTTGTTTACAGCTTCCACCTAACCATTTTCTTGGGGGTAGTAGGGTGATGAATGTTCTTGCCGTAACCCAAGATTTGATGTTAACTCGGTCATCATCTGGTTCTGAAAGTGACTTCCATGGTCAGTGACAACCTCCCTCGGGACGTCGAACCTCGCTATTATCTAATTGAATAAAAATAGGGTTGCAGTCTCTCCATCATCTTTAAACGTTGGCATAGCTTCGACCCACTTCGTGAAGTAGTCTACGGATACGATGATGTAACGGTGCCCCCTTGCTGAAGGAGGGTTGCATGTAGTATAATCAATCCCCCACTTGGTGAAGGGACCAACTTTGATGACAGGAAACATTGGAGCGGGATGTGCCCTCATCTTCCAAGAGAAGATTTGGCACGGGTGGCACTTCTTAACCAATTCGATACAATCTTTGATAAGTGTCGGCCAGAAGTAACCTGCTCGTAGAATCTTTTGGCCTGTTGCCAACCCAGACAAATGACCGCCACAGGATCCGGTATGGCAATCATTAAGCATGATAATTGCTTCTTCGTGAGTGAGACATCAGCGCAGGATGCAGTCTACACCTCTCCGATACAATTTATCATCGAGTATGAGATAATTCTTAGCCTGATGGCGTATGCGTCGACGCTCATCACGAGAAGCAGAGGTGGGGCACTTCAAAGTCTGGATATAGATAAGTATATCTCCGTACCAAGGATCTGAAGAGGTGATCAAAAACATATCTCCTTTGATAGGCGACTCTTCGGGCACAAGATCACCTGACTCAACCAGAAGTTCCGAAATAAGTTCTACAAAGACTAGTGACTTTTTGGATTTCGCTGAAACGAAATCTAAGTCAAACTCCTAGAGGACAACTATCCATCTACTGATCTTTCTGCCTATTACCCATCGTGTCAACATGTACTGAAATGGATTCACGACAGCAATGATGGTGGTCTTACGAAACAGAACATAATGACAGAACCGTTGAACAGCATGGACTGTTGCCAATGCAAGTTTTTCGATATGAGAATAATTGAGTTCTAGTCCTACGAGGCCTCAGCTCAGGTAATAGATCACGTAGTCTGAGAACAAGTCATCCTCCTGAACTAAAACCATGTCAATGGTTGACTCTGTTGTAGCCAAGTATAATAAGAAATCTTTGTTATAGTTAGGTGGTCAAAGCAAAGGGGCAGTTGTGAGGGCATGTTTTAATGCGGCGAAAGAGCATTGAGCGGCATCGTCCCAATAGAAAGTAACGTCTTTATTTAGTAAGTGCATAAAGCCCTGGTGATCTCAACATAGTTGGCAATGAAGCACCTTAAAAAATTTTCCTTGCATTGTAGACTTTGAAGTTGAAGGATTGTGCGTGGGGGAGGCAACTGAATTATTGCCTCAACCTTGAGAGGATCGACCATGATCCCTATTGTTGACACTATGAAACCTAACAAACGTCCTGATGTTACGCAAAAGCTGCACTTGTTCGGATTCAAGCGAATCTGGAAGTAGAGACAATGCTCAAAGATAAGTCGTAGGTGTGTGGGATGATCCGTTCTCTTGCGAGATCAAGATGCTAAATCATCTAAATAGGCCTCCACTATATGCTTGAGGCCATGGAAAGCAAAAGACATGGCCCGCTGAAAGGTCGCTCCAGCATTTTTGAGACCAAAAGGTATCTTACGATACGCGAATGTACCCCAAGGACAAATGAATGTCATTTTGTGTTGGTATTCGGGTTTGATTTGTATTTGATTATATCCCGAAAAACCTTCCATGAAAGAGAAGGCCTCGCAACCGGCACATTCATCAATGATCTGGTCGATGAATGGTGTGGGAAAATTATCTTTTGGACAGGCCTTATTCAAATCACGGAAGTCTGTACATACACAAATCATGCCTTGTTTTTTATTTATCGGCACAGGATTTGACACCCATTGGGTCAAATGGATAGGATAGATGAAACCAGCTTTTAGCAATTTCTCAACCTCAAACTTAATGGTTGTTGCTTTCCTAGGATTAACGGGATGAAGCTTCTGTCGAACAGGCTTGGCATCGGGATAAGTTGTGATTTCATGTTCGACTATTTTTGGATCGATGCCTAGCATTTCCTCATAAGACCAGGCAAAAAAGTCGTGGAATTCTTTAAAAATATCTGTATAGAGTTGAATCTCTCCGGGGGAGCAGTCAGCTCCGACGAAAACATTCTCCACGGTGCCAGGGTTTTGGGAGATATTGATTGGTATGGTTTCAATGATGGTTTCCATATTACCCTTAACATAGACCTCATGTGTAGCTAAGGGATTAATAGGACAAGACCTATCTCCCGTCATAGTCACAGTGAATTCTCCTGCTTCGATTCAGCTTAACTCTGGGAGGAAGTATGATTTGTGATGACGATCTTCCCAGGGTTTGTCCGGACTAGTCATTGCTTCAATTACTACTTCGTCAAAGGGAAAGACTAAGTCTAACGAATCGATGTCAGCGAGAGAACCCTGAGCCCAAATAGGCTCTAGAAGCGGATCTAACTCTTGTGCAAGAGTTGGATCTGTATTGGCTGAAGTTTGTTGGACTAAAGAGTATGCTACTTCAGCTGTGGACAAGGGCATGGACATGCCCCAGTGTCCTGTCCCATCCATCGTGGCCGATGTGGAAGAAATTATCCACGGATTGGTGAAGTAAGTCATGCGAAAAGACGAAACTTGGAAAATCTCAACCTTATGGTGGTTGGATATATACTGGACATCACCTTGAGGGGGCGGGTAATCGAAGGTACCCATCAAGGATGGGCACAAACCAACCCCTACATTGACTACGCCTGGTTGAGGATTATCAATCATCGGGACCATGGATGCCCCCAATGAAGGATCAGGTCAGGAGAAATACAATTGATCGATGGTCACAATCCGGCCCTCGTGTGGAAACAACAAGACCCGGAAAACTGTAGCAACCACAGCTTGCATGGCATAATTTCAACTCCTCCCTAACAAGAGGTTATAGTCGAGGGGTGCGTCGACTACTTCTACCTCGACACACACGGTCTTCCCTCCTAACTGCATGGGGAAAGAGGGAATGATATCATGTGGTTGGAACGAACGATCGTCGAAAGCAGTGATGAGAGTAGGTGACGGAGACAAAACGGACTGGCCAGTGGCCTTCCAACATGTCAATGACATAACGCATGTCGAGGCGTCCTCATCAACCACTGTGCGAAAGATATTCCGAGTAAAATTTTTCGTGGGATAAGCCACTACTATCTGAAACGCTACGTGGTAAGGTAGACGAGGTTTTAAGTTGGTTGTATCTAGCATGATTGTACCCGGATTACAAGTCTCAGTAGATCCTAAAGAGGTTAACAAGGCTTTCCTCTGGGAAGGGTAGCTTTGGAGGACCTCCAAAGCGAACATTGCACAAGGGGTTTGTGATAAATCTTCCACCGTAGAATAGTTCTGGGCGGCCCTTGCGTTTGGGTTGTGAGAAGCTTTTTTGAACGTGCCTTTGGGGATGCGTGTCATTGTTTCGCCCAACGTCTTCTCAATCTGTAGAGGAAGAGATGGGAGTTCAGCTTCTTTGCCCTTCTCAGAAGTTCTTGGTTTACTATAGTCATGCGCTCTAGTTGATATAAAAGCATCACCCTTCACCATATATACATTCGCGGATGTGGGGTTGTTCGAAGACGGAGAGGGTCCTTGGCTGCCACCCTCCGTGCTTGCAAAGGCTTGTGTTAGATTTTGTCCATGCTGAAATGGATTGGTTAACACAGCAGGTTGTTGCTGTGTCACAAACTTTTGGGCTTCTGCAAGCCGAGGACATAGGTGGGTTGGGTGGTCTTCTGTGCACAAGTTGCATGGATACCTCACCTTCCATTTCTCAGTGTTGTCCCCGCTAAAATTATCGGTAGGTTTTTTATCCCCCATACCCTTCTTTCATTGTTTTTTCTTTCCTTTAGGCTGTTGGGTGGCCTTTGGATTAGTCGATTGCACTGTGTGTACATTCAACATTTTGGTAGGGGGAGCATCCAAAGCAGTAGTTTAGCTGGTTGTTGTGTGATGTATAGACAACTGCTGCAACTGCTTCGTCAATTGCTCAGCAGGCTTCGTTTGTGTTGAACCAACAATACCATCGGCATGTGGTCCAGCTCTCTATCTAGCTTTATCAAGTATTGAGCGTGGCGCATCTGGCAAGATCTAGTATAATAAACTGGACTAAGAATAGATTAGCTCAAGTTGTTAAGTTCTCATGATGGCGTCTTCTTTGGAAAATACTCCCGACGTCGCGACGTCTTTGGATAACTGTGGGACCAAAGACTTAAGGAACCACTCGAGCAGAAATGCTGGTGGGACTGGTACCTTAATTAAACTCTTTTGGCATCTCCATTCTCGGATGTGATCAGAGATATGGTCCGCTTTTGTTTGTGAGAAATTGCCCAGCAATTATGTGCCAACGTCGTATCTCACAGGTAACTGGAAATGGTTTAGGAAATACATCCCCAGTTCGCTGAAGGAAGAGTATCTTGAGCGATCAAGCTCAATGTACCATTTCGTGGCACTCCCAATGAGATTACGTTGAAACAATCGCAACTGTACGGATTTGTCTTTCAACGAGTTAGATGAGCACCAAAGATGGAAGGTAGTCACATGATCTCTTGGATCTTCGTTAGGCTTGCCTTCGAACTTTGGGATGTCCGAAGGAAACTTCGTCGGCATAGGAGGCCAACGCGGATCGTGACAAATAGGGTCATTCAACAACCTTGTCAAATATGGCAAATGCAAGGTTGCCAGGAAGGGTAGTTTGGGTTGTTAGTGATAACCTGGGAAAAAGGGGCCTAGAGTTTGACTGGCACCAGGTTGCCAGGAAAAGTTCGGCTGTTGGCCTAGGTTTTGGTAAAAACCATGGCCATTGCCAGCGTATGGATTTTGCGTGTGAGGAGACATCATTGGCTGATTTCCAAAATAGGACATAGATGGTTGGGCATGCATTACATTCAAAGGAATTTGGGAAGGGTTTCCCCATGTCATTCCCGTGGGGATAGGCATAGTACTTTGTCCGAGGTTCCATTGATTGTGAAATGAATTACCCCAGATCGGCATTCCTGACGAGGGAACGGATCCCTGCCAAGAATTCCAAGGCCCTGATGCAGAAGAAGTTCTTGGGTGTGCCCCCTGTGCAGGAATAGTACCCTACATATGAATAGGTTGTCCGAAACTGGGATTTCCCCTAGTCGGGAAAGCAGCGGACGAGAAGGCATTGTTACCAAACGCACCAAACAAAGAAAACGGTG
>JASDQU010171725.1:2775-17520 GCA_032191745.1 Picea mariana
CTTCTGTTTTTGAATATAGAAGAAGCTTTTCATAAATGTTTGAGATCTGAGTTTATTGCATATAGTTTGAGTTCACTAGTATTGAATGAGCACTGTCTAATCTGCTGTCACTTCTAGAACTGCTATTATAGTTTCAAGATCTGAGATCTATTAATGTTTGTCTTCTTCTACTGCCACTGCCTTTTATAGATCTCTATATGCTTCAGATCTAAGGTGTTTTAGCTTTGAAATTAAAAGAAACTGTTGAATTTTAAAATTACCCTAAAAACTAACAAAAAGGTCGAAAGCAAAATTTTAGGAGGGAAAAGAGGGGGAAGACCTCCAATGGAACCCTAGGCATTTAAACCCTAAAAGACACTCATCATAATGCTATAATGTACTCCCCCTAAAGACTATAAACATTAATCTTGTGCAATTTTGTAGATTTTTGGAGATTACTGCAAAACCATTGGGTCTTCCGAGTTTTCCTTGGCTGCCCTTGAAATGGGTAACCACCCAAAAACCGCCCTAAAACCTGCACTCTCAAAACTCAGTTTGAACTTGGCTTAACTTGGGAAACCTAGCTCAAACTTGCCCACATATTCCTAGTTGAGAAATGGTGACCCCTCATAGTTTTTTTCCTTGGAGAAAAGCCTGAAAATGGGATTTTAGGAGGGAAAAAAGAAGGGGAAGACCTCCAATGGAACCCTAAAGGAATTTAACCCTAAAAGACACTCATCATTCTCATTTGTGCAATTCATCTTCACTCTTCATAGAGAAACATTTTCCATCAACTTTTTTTTCCTTGCTTGGAGATTTGTTGGTGGTTGGAGTCTTACTTGGACATCCATTCTATCTACTAGTTGGAGATAGAATAGAAGGTGGAGACTCGAGAGTGAAGCTATCTACATCTTCAAGTTCATTCCATTGCATTCCATTTTTTATTTTGCAGAAGGTATTTTCATTTACAACCAAGTAGATTTTTTATCATTCATTTTCATTTATGTTTCAAGGGATCAATCATCAACCTACAACTCTAGGGTCTAGACTATCTCCTATTCTTCTTCGTCTCTTATCTCATATTCTCCACTATCAATGGCTCCTAAGTCCAAGTTCCAGAGTTCGCTTGATCAAGCACAAGAGTATGTTGTTTGACTTCAACCTAATGATGACAAGAAGTTGATGTGCAAGTAATGTAACTACAATATGTAATGGAGGGAATAAATAGGCTAAAACACCACCTAGTACGAGTCCCATGTAATAATGTAATAAAATTCATGGGATAGTACTGGTTGCACCAGTATGTTAGATGCGTGGAAAATATGATCCCTTATGGGAAATTATCGATTCTAGGTTGAAAAGGCACTACATTCACCGTTGCGTGCAATGGGAGCATATCTCAATTCCAACATATTCTATGATGATAAGTTTAACATTCAAAGAGATCTCGAGTTGATGAGTAGTGTGATGATTTGCATCGAGAGGATTTTCTTGGATCCAACAATTCAAGACAATATCAATATGCAACAAAATGACCCAAGGATAAGAAAATTCCATGTAGGATTTAATTTGTAAATTGTTTGATTATATTTTGTAGTTCTTTTAATCAAGTTTGACATTGGAAAAAACTGTAATCTTTGTTTTTATTTTAACGACTCATTGGTGGATAGATTGTGGCATTGACTCACTAGAGCCAAAGAAATTGTCATTATCAGCCTTGCAATGCTTCATGTTGTGAGCGCAATTGAAAGTATCTGAGCACATCCATATTAAGAATCCCAATAGGTGGAGCATGAGTGGTTGAAAAAGCTAGTCTTCATTTACTACAATCTTTGCCTGCTCACAAAACAATTGAAACCAAATTCTATGGATCCAATTGCATTGGATAACATTGATCCAATACCTTTGGATAACATTGAACCAGTATCTGATTGGGTCGTGGAGGATGACCCTCTTTGATAATTGGAGTTGGCTTGACACACATGCTAATTAGTAATGATCCCTTTGGCACTCAATATTTGACACATTGACATCTTAACTTTAGCATGAAATTAGCACTGTAGGTCCTAGCTATTCAATGGAATATTGTAGGCATCCTTGATGATAGTTGATAAGACTTGAGATTGGAGACATTGTCTATTTTGAGTTTATGTTTATGTTATGATTTATGTAGTCTACCGTGTTAACACCGGATTTTCCTTCATAGATCTTAGTGTTAATGTCTAGCATATATTGATAGATATCATTCGGGGTAGACTCATTATTATAGAGTTCACCATTTAGCAATGATGGTTTGTGAGTATCTCGGCTTTGTTACAACCTTACCTTATTTCAGAGTTGTATTGTATGAGTTTCGGGGGGTAGTTAGAGATCAATGTTTTAGGGGGATAGCACATCCTGTGCTATTATTGGAAGAGTTTTCAGTTCACGCTTCCAACTTTCTATTTATAGTAGTTTTTCCCATGCATTAGATTCACATGCAAATTGAGGAGCACGCATGGGGGATGAGGACAGCTAGATGGACACTTTCAGATTATTCTGCTATTTTTAGATGCTTGGTCTTTTCTAGTAGCAGATGGCAATATTTTTGGATACCCATTGGGTAGATAGGCTTATCATTTATGGTCCATATTTTGGGTGAATTAGAGGAGTTGATATTTTTGGCAAGATTCTATTTTTAGAAGATAGTCATCATACCATAACAATTATATTTTCGACGACCGAATTGGGAGATTATCCCATGGTTCTAATTTGAACTAGATCGAAGATTGTTATTTTTGGGTCTATTTTTGGGAGGTCTATTTTTAGTGGGTGGATTATATATCAGGCAAGGTGATAATATTTTTGAGTACCCATTATAGCATAGATATTAGGGCAATATTTGTGGTTAGAGTGACATTTGGATTGCATAGAGTATTAGTGCAAAATCTCAAGCCATTTTGAGCACTTCTATTTTTCATTAGGATATGGGACGCTACACTTGAGGGTTTTCATGTAACCTATTGGGACTTGTGCATCACTATTTTTGACCAGATAGAGGAGCACCCATCTTTTGGGCTTGATATTGTTGACTTTTGAGACAATCATGCTATTTTTGGTCAAGTGGTAACCGTAAAGCACATGGGTCAAGGAGCTTATCTTGTGAATTTTCCTCGATTAGAAGTCTTTTTTTTGCCTCCACTTAAGAGCACATGGCATGGGGAACTATTTTAATGGTTGAGGTGAGTGTTTTAGGAAAGACACTTGCTATTTTTAGTAGAGGATGGAGTGCATGGCTTCATGAGGATGCTTTTCGGGAGAATGTCTTATTTATACTTTCTATTTTCTCCTAGAACTGGAGCGCATGGACTTGGAGGGGCCTTGTTGGTATACTTGCCTAGTTAATTTAACCTATTTCCGGCAGGCAACTAGAGTGCATTGCTTGGAAGGGAGTTAAGCTTGCTTTATTTTGGATTATTATCCTTTTATTGCCTCCTACACCCTCTTTGAAGGGATTTATTCTTGGCAAGTTGTATCTTTTACTTCTATTTATATTTGGGCACATTTTTGTATTGTCCTATGCCTATTCTATAAAGGTAGAGGGGGTAGGGTGATAAAAATAAGATGTTGACATTCACTAGTGATTTTGTTTGAGTTTTAGTCTCTTCACACCCTTCTTTTCTATTAGAGTGATTGTGAGAATGCATAGTTCTCTGTGAGAGGTAGAGTTTGCGTGCATTTTGTTCAAATGAAGTATCCTTGAATACTAGTGCAAGAAGGTTCTTTAGAAGTGGTTGGACGACCCTTGGAGTTCTTGTAGGTGAAGCTTGTATTCCCTCAAAGTTTGTATTTACAACTTTGGAAATAAAGGTAACATCTATTTGGTGACTATATCTTATCGATTTTGTGTGTCTTTTACATTACTTTGATCTATTGAATTGATTAATAATGGGAAGTGTTATCCCCATTTTGTGGATAACTAAGGAGATGATGTCTTGAGGCCCTCAAGTTGCAGATATGGAGTGCCGAGAGACTACATGACTAGCATTTCCCTTTGCACAGATGGAAAACCCACTCACCACCACAGATGGTCACAGGTTTACAGATGGCATCCACCACACTAGTTGGCTTTCGGAAGGCTGTGGGCCTTGCTCCATGAGGTACAAGTCAGTATTATGGTGAGCATCATTTCAATACCTAAGCCATTTGATTATGTTGTATCTTAGATTGCTCTAGATTTCATGATATGTGCTTGGACATTATGCCTTTTTCCCTGATTCAGCTTGGTGGTTGACATTGTGCCCTAGTAAGTGGTCTTCTTTGGGAATGGGTTTGCTGTTGGGAAATCCCTTAATGAGCCATCGTACTGTTCTCGACCATACTTACCATTTTCCATCATTATTCCCCTCCATTTCCTTATCTCTTGGGATTTTAGGGTGTATTGACCCAAGAAGGGGTTGTCCCTCATTCTATGGGAAGAAGGGGATAAAGGCCCAGAGGGGTTGGTGTTGGGTAAAAGATAAAAGCCTTATATAAACCTTCCAGATGCTTCGCCCAGGGATCACCCAAGAAAGTAATGAAACGCTTATCTTTGAATAAAGGGGACCCACATATAATAAAGAAATGCTTAAAAGGTTAGTTGAAGGATAGGAGGTCTCATCACGAGCCGACCTATCACGTCCATGGATATCTAGTGGTATGACATTGTCATTATCTGGTCACCAAACCAGGGCAATGGCTCTTAGTTGCATGGATGAGAGAAAGGGGGTCTCATCACGAGCCAACCTTCTCATTTCCATTAGGTGTTTGTGGGTGACATTGCCATCACTTGGTCACCATGCCAGGGAAATAACCTTCAATCTCTCCTTATGCTATTATGAAAGAAAATATAAAGAAAGAAAGATATAAGGCAAATGATGGGCTTGGAAAAAGTAAATTGCGGACGAAGGTACCACACACCCTCTACAAAGGCACCCATGAATGAGACATTACGACCCCTAGTATGTTATGAGCCTTATGCCCATTGAGTCTTGACCCCATCCATCTAATACACCTTACATGGCTTAGAGAGGGACCTCTTGGAGGCTCTCCTTGACCTAGGGCAAGATCTACCCAATAGGACACCTCGTCAACCCTCCCATACTTAAGCTTGACAAGTCGCACAGTGTCTTTGAGCTATTAATTGTTTGATATAGTAATCTTTGATGCACATGCTTAGATGACTTAATTATTGATTGGATTCATTTATCATGATGTTATGACTTGAGATCCTTGGAGGGCGTGTTCATTTGTCTTTGCAAGACCTAGGTGGTGGACAGTTTTGGGAGAACAAGCGTAGTTTGGGCTTCCATGGGGCTACAAGCCAATAGGTTGGATGCCAGGGGCCTGCATACCATATGAGAGAGAGATGACTTGGACGACCTTGATGATGACTTGGACGACCTAGCTCACCCATTACTTGCCAAACAATTTGCCCAGGAGGGGCAAAACGTCCCACTTTTGAGCATAACGTCATGATATTGGGGGCTAGGGCTTGGTGGTGCAGTACCACTCATTTTCATTTGGATTTTTTGAGGAGAAGAGGGTCTTCACCATGATGAGATCACCTAGATGCTTGACACATGGCCTTGGAGGCCCTTCCATGCTTCTCCAACACCAACGACCTCCTCAAAGTGGCAAAACGTTCCCTAAAGGGGGAAAGATTAGGGTTGTTGACCCCTAATCTTGTGTTTTACTCCTTATTTTGTGGACAAGCTATGTTAGCTAATTTTTGTATAAATAGAGATCATAAGATCTTATTTTGAATCATAACTCTCCCTCTTGTGAGAGGCTTGGTTTGAAATTTTCGGCCCCCTTGGCTCTTTTAGATCTTGTGCACTTGTTTATGCCTATGTTTATGAATGGTTGATGGAAGAGGCCTAGCGCTAGCTTTGGATGGTGCTTTTTAGCTCTTGTGGTGAATTGTCTTAGCATTTTTCTTGATCTTGGTATGGTTTTTACTCTCTTGCTATCATTTTATTCAAGTCAAGTATTGTTATGCTAGGAGCTAGGTGGGAAGTATAAGGGCATCCAACGCCACCATAGTCTTCACCATTTTTATTGCTTCATCTCATTTATTTACAAGGGTTTGCTAAGAGAAGTATAAGGGCTTACACCCTCTTAGCTTAAACCCTAGCTTAGAGAAACTTGCCTTGGGGAGTAAAAGGGCTTACACCCCCAAGGAGGTAGCTTCTCTAAGCTCATTGTGACTCCATTAATCCAATAGTTAACACACTAGTCATTGATTTGTTGCATTGGAGAAATAAAATATTGCATTGGGAAACGTGATTTTAGGTCATTTTTACTTCTTGCAAAGTGGATTGCTTTCCTTGTGCCTTGAGCACCCCACAGACACTACGGCGTCCCCATCTAGGGGGTACTTATTGTTGTAGTTACAAAATTGCATCTTCAGCCATTAGGGCTGCAGAAACCCTAACATACTTGCTTTAATAACTCTTTTATCAACCATTGGTCTTTGCTCAAAGTTTGCATATTTACTCTCCTTGTCCTAGCGAACTTTTTGGCAAAGTTTGAGGTAATTTTAGTGGCTAATTTTCTTGTTGTAATACATTGAATGTTACAGCCATAAGGCTGATATAATTTGCTGCAGACAAGTGTTTACCACAGCCTTATCTTTTATGCTAAGAGTACTGGTATTTCACCTTGAGTTTAGCTAGTCATTTACTAGTTTTAATCTTGCATTTTCTACTTGATCTCTAGCACTTATTGAGTAGCTAATAGTATCATTTATTTGCTGATATATACTGTTACCTACTGCTGCAAATTAGGGACATCAAGCTTAACATGCTAATCCAACTAACATATATTGTTGCAAAGTGTCTTTTCTTGTGTCTCAAGCAGGTACAATCATCCAGAGAAGCACTATACTTGTGGGGCAGCCATTACTTGAATTACAAGGCATCTCTCCCCACATTTTCTTTCCATTTAGACTTGACCTCTAGGGGCTTCATTTCCACTTCCCTCCATCTCCGTCTCAATTCCCCTAGGGTCACTGGGATTGCCTCCCTAGAGTGACCTAATCACTCTTGGAGTGTGGGACCTACATCGAGGTGACATTGGGTGTAGGATTCCCAAGTTGTAGCATTTGTTTCGTGGTTGGGTCGGGCTTTGCCTGTTGATGATTACAGCTGTGTGAGACATCCTCCAGGACACGACCTGAGAGAGAGCCCATGAGTTGGGTGTGCCCATGAGATGGGTGTGTGGTTAATCTCTAAGACGGAGATGGAACGTTGTGCCCTGTGTGGGGTGAGGAAGCCCATGAGCTGGGTGTGTGGTTCCTCTCTGAGACGGAGATGGAATGTTGTGTGCCCCTGTGTGGGGAAGCCCATGAGTTGGGTGTGTCGTTCTCTCTGAGACGGAGATGAAACGATGTACTGGTCTCCTCTGTGCAGAGAGTTGAGATGATGTGATACTCCAGATGATTCTCCTGTGGGACACAGTGAGAAAGAGATCTGCTGAGTTGGACGTGCCTATGGCTGAGCACAAGTGAACGTGATCCTAGTGGTTGAGCACTAGTGAGTGTGATTCTCCTGTGAGACACAGTGAGATGGAGATGTGGACAGCCCTGTGGCTGAGCACATATGGATGTGCCCCTAGTGGCTGAGCACTAGTGGGTGTATGCGATCCCTTGCCATATTGTACAAGAGTCAGACTTACCTGTAACCCTATTTGTGATGTAAAGGGTACAGGTCGGCCCCACCATAAAGTGAAAGATAATTAATGTAAAAGATAATTAATATGGTAATTATTAATTATATTGAGTTATTGAGGTCGGCCTTGTTGTGCCAATAGACACTCTTATTGATAGGCTCAGTCTAATATAAAGAAAGGTAAATTCCCCATTGAGGAAACATAACACAAGTGTGAGTTTGGAAATTTCAGCAAGTACTTGTTCTTGAGCTGAAGTGTGCACCTCTCTTGGGCGCTAGTCTTCTAGGGTTTGTAAGCACCCTTTTGTGTGCTAGATTTATGGTGTGGTGTAATGTCCCCCACCCCTTGATGAAGAGCGTTGGAGAGACTCAGTGGTCTAGATTTCCCCACTAGACTATAGTCTTAGGTATATTGGGGACAAAGTCAACCAGGAATTGTAATATTCTAAAGTTAAGTTGACTTTGTGGAAAAAGGGTAACTCAACGAAGAATTAGAAAGGATGAGTTAGGTTAAGAGTTAACCCTAAGGGTAAAACTAACTCAATGGAGGAATAGATTGGAGCTACAAAGGAAAGGGCAGGGCACACTCCTTATTCATTCTGGATTATTATAATTTTTGCATTGGAGCTCTTGAGCACAATCCGTTTTGAGGGTTTTGAGTTTAAAACCCTAGAGATCAACTCGGTGGTGAAAGATCCCACCTTCCTTGATCCAGGCTTGGTCCCGGAGGTGAAATAATCCTCCTACACCATTCTATAGTGTTGCAGGTTGGTTCTATAGGCATTCACCAAGTTAGGGCGCAACCCAGGGGGGTTTCCAACTAGGGGGCGCACCATCTTGGAGGTTTTAGTTCGATTTGGAGGAAGCTGGAGGCATTTGGGAAATCTAGCACCTGGGTTCTCTTTGGAGGGTCCCTGACATCATTCCTAGTCTATTCCAGAGGAGTTTATCCTTGCAGTTTATTTCTGTGAGCTTGACACGCATTGAAGAGGAAAAACGACGTTTTGTAGAAAGGTATTTTCAGTGTTTGGAGGGTCAAATCTTCATAGATTGGTTTGAGACTTCAGTATCATGGTAGCAGTGGCCCGATCTATGATTTGACGGAGTTTGGTAGCATTTGGAGGTTCTTAGAGGGGAAAACGTGCCCTCTTGACTTTATCAAACCAGGGAGGGCACAATTCAGTTTAGGGATTGGCTATTTGGAGGAGCAACATTGCTCAAATCAGCTTTAAATTGATTCCAGGGGTTTCTAGCAGCCCGATCTACATTCTGAGCAAGTTTTGGAGGATTTGGAGATCAAGAGAGGGTAGGCCGAAACTTGAGGGTTTGGCAACATCCAGAGCAGGGCGTAACTGATCCAGTTAAGGAGGTTTGACAATGCATTGATCAGGTTCTTCTATCTTTAGTCAGATCTACTTGCTGGTGGCCTTTGGAGGCTTGGATCTCTTCTCTTACAGCCTTTGGGAGGCATTCATATTGTATTGTTCTTCTTATTGTATTGTCTAAAAGCCCATTTTGTTATTATTAGGGATTTCTCCTAGACATGCAGTTCTCTTGTATATGGGGACTTCTTACTATCTAAATAAAGGTTAGATCTGACATTTTGATTCTCTACTGGTGTTCTTATATCTCTTGTATTGTTTATGATTGTATGCTTCATATCTATTGGTCTATCAACATTGAATAATCCATGCACACTTACAGATACACCTTCAAACACATGAACAACATAACAACAGTAAACAGTTAGTGTTCCGAGCAAAAAAATTTGGCTCAGGAACATTACAGTGGTATCAGAGCTTTTGATCTTCCCAGCCAGTGGGGTTAGTGCATGTAGAGGTTCAGTGGCATTTACATGGGCAGACGTAGGAAACAGATAGGTGAAGCAGAGGCCGAAATGGAAGGATCAGGTGAGGACAACGAGCCACAAATTCTAGCATGATTCCCTAAGGAGTTGCAACACTCCATAAACGTGTCACAGAGCACCCTGGTACATCATCTACAGGAGAACCAAGAAATAGTACGTAGGGGACAGGTAGAGATGACAGAAGCTCTGAGAAAGGTAAGTGAAAGCCAGGAGAGGGTATCACAACTCCTGAGGCAGATGACTCATGGAGGAAAGGGTCCAAAAATTTATGCCAACAGAGAAGCTAGTGGATCTCATGGAGGGACTAGACAACAGTAGGAGCACAACCCCCACTTTCACACTGAGGGACAAAGCTATGGAGGAGGTGCACCACTAGGACAGACATACATCAGGTCCATTCCTAGACCCTATCTACCTACATTCTTGGATACTCAACCACAACATAACTATGAGGATGAGATTGAGGATAATTTTGAGCAGTATGCCAGGGGGTATCATGCCCTAAGTGCAGGGTTTCAGAGACAGGTCACATTAGATTAGTATTGCGGGATCAAATTTCAGGGCAAACCGAAACAATATCAGAGGCCCAACTATGAACTGGAGTGTAGGGTAGGCAAAATAGAGATCCCTTATTTTGATGGATCTGCTAAGGTGACAGCACAAGCATGGGTGCAGAAGCTAGATACCTACTTACAACTTAACCCCATGAGAGAGATGGATGCGATCAAATTTTCCACCATGTACTTAGATGGCAAGGCTCATGATTGGTGGTATCATGGGTTAACCACATTGGGACACAATCAGATTACATCTTACACAGAGTTCACACAAAGGCTCATTGACAAATTTGACCAGGGGGATCTGGAGCTACCTTTTAGGGAGCTCACACAGTTCAGACAGACAGGATCACCAGAGGCTTACATAGAGGAGTTCCAGAGGCTGGCAGTGATGGTATAGGATGTGTCTCAAGTGAGACTCATGATGCTTTTCACAGAAGGGTTGATGGAACCCTTGAGGGGTTGGGTCAAGGCCTTTAAGCCTACCAACTTGCACAATTCCATTTGAAAGACCAGAGACTTGGGTTTGACAGCTAAGACGAGATTCACCCTTAGACCTCCCAATCAAGGGGGTAGAGAGCAAAGACCTCTTATTAACCAAGGGGGAAGAGACCTAAGGGGGTTTGATCGAGGAAGGGGCAGGATGGATGAACCCACTAGGAGGGAGCTGAGGAGGAAGCAACTGTGTTTCACTTGCAAGGAACCATGGGACCCAACACACAAGTGCATGGGTAAGGGCAAAGCCCACTATATTGAGGTGATCTCAGATGATGAGGATGAGGATTTCGGCCACATACAGAACATGGAGGCCGAAACTCCAGGACAGACAAAAGAAGAAGATGCTAGTCACGACCCTGCAGCAGATGAGAAGGTAACCATTGCATCCATCAGGGGGGTACCAAAATTCAACACCTTCAGGATGAGAGGGGTGTTACAGGGGCATAAGGTTTCAGTCCTCATTGACGGAGGTGCCTCACACAACTTCATTGACTCAACATTACTCCAAAGAAGACACATACCGACAGTAGAATTTGAGGGATTTCGTGTGGAGGTAGCAGGTGGATGTACCATGCCTTGTGACAGGTACATCCCATGCATGAAACTCACCTTGGGAAGACATGATTTGGCACAAGATTTCTATGTGATGGATCTTCTAGACACCAACATCATCCTAGGAGTACAGTGGCTTAATACATTAGGGCCAATCACCACAAACTACAAAACCATGGAAATGTCTTTCACAGAAGAAACAGGGAAGAAGGTGGTTCTCAAGGGTATGACGGGCAACACACGAAGGGTGGTGACAACAAAGCGCATGGAGGCCATCTTCCAGAGAGAAGACATCGCTTATGCAGCATAATGCATAATTTCAGTCAGAGTGGACAAAAAGGGGGAAACACACTACGCACCAGAGATCCAAAAGATCATGGATAGGCACAACAAGGTCTTTGAGCCTATACCACCAGGAGCACCACCGGATAGGGGGTTTGAGCACATCATAGAGTTAGAGGAGGGTGCGAAACCTATCATCACCACTCCTTACAGGCACCCCAAGAAGTACAAGGACGAAATTGAAAAGGTAATCAAGGAATTGTTGGATATGGGCCACATTAGGCTGAGCTCCAGTCCCTWTGCATCTTCAGTAGTGCTAGTGAAAAAGAAAGATGGAACAATGCGCATGTGCATTGACTACAGGGCCCTAAACAAGAAGACCATCAAAAACAGATATCCCATCCCATGGATTGATGAGCTATTGGATGAGCTCCATGGGGCAGTTTATTTCACTAAGATTAATTTGCGTTCCGGCTATCATCAGATTAAAATGAGGGAGAAAGACATTTCCAAGAATGCTTTCCGGTGTCACTATGGACATTATGAGTTTCTAGTCATGCCTTTTGGGTTGACTAATGCACCAGCCACTTTCCAATCGTGCATGAATCATTTGTTCAACAAGCAGCTAAGGAAGTTCTTATTAGTGTTCTTTGATGATTTACTGATCTACAGTAAGACTTGGGAGGAGCACCTTCAACATGTGGAACAGGTTCTGACTATCATGGAGGAGCAATCCTTATATGCAAAGGAGTCTAAATGTGAATTTGGGATGACAAAGGTCCTTTACTTAGGACACATTATCGGAGTAAAGGGGGTACAAGTACATCAGGAAAAGATACAAGCCATCATCGACTGGCCCACACCAAAGACACTCACTGAGTTGAAGGGGTTTTTAGGCATCTGCTGCTATTACAGGAGGTTCGTCAAAGGCTTTTCTCAACTTTGTGCACCTTTGACCTATTTGACCAAGAAAGGGGCCTTCAAATGGAACCCAGAAGCATAGACCACCTTTGAAAAAATGAAGAAAGTAATGAGTACATGCCCGATATTGGCACTTCCAGATTTCACACAACCCTTCACAGTAGAGTGTGATGCAACAAGGGTAGGCATTGGAGTCGTACTTATGCAAAAAAAGCACCCAATTGTCTATGAAAGTCGAAAGTTGAGAGGTCTTGAGCTCCTCTACACCATATATGACAAAGAAATGCTAGCCATCATGCATGCATTGGCTAAGTTCAGGCAGTATTTAGTGGGAGCAAAATTTGTTGTAAGGACAGATCACAATAGCCTCAAGTACTTCCTAGAACATAAGGACTTGAATGAAAGGCAACAGAAGTGGGTGAGCAAGATACAGGCCTATGACTTTGACATAGAATTTGTCAAGGGGAAGAATAACGTGGTAGCAGACGCTTTGTCCAGGAGACCATTGGTTTATGCCATGACCGATATTTCAGTAGATTGGAAGGCCCACCTTTTGGTGGAGTATTCGAAGAACAAATTTGCTTGTGAAGTAATGGATGGGCAGGTGATAGATGACAATTTCAGGATTATGGATGACATCATTTACTACAAGGGCCAAATTTTCTTGGTTCCCAAATCAGCCTTCAAGGCCAAGGTGTTACAGGCATGCCATGATTCACCAGTAGCAGGGCACCAAGGGATCGTCAAGACATACAAACATGTACGGGAGAGGTTTGCTTGGAAGGGTCTAAAAGAAGATGTGATGAACCACATCAAGGAGTGCATCACTTGCCAGGCCAACACAGATGAACACACTCACCCAACAGGACTACTACAACCACTTCCCATTCCGGAGCCGAAGTGGGAGAGCATATCCATGGATTTCATCACAGGGTTGCCCAAGGTACAGGGCAAGGACTGCATTTTCGTAGTAGTGGACAGGTTGACGAAGTTTACACACTTTTTTGCCATTGCCACAGATTTCAGTGCAGCACAGGTTGCGGACCTATTCTTCAGGGAAGTTTTCAGATTGCATGGGTTTCCCAAAACCATAGTGAGTGATCGAGATAGTAGGTTCATGAGCACTTTTTGGCAGGAGATCTTCAGACTAGTAGGTATGACGTTGACACCTAGTACCAGTTATCACCCGCAGACAGATGGTTAGACAGAGATAGTCAACAAATGGGTTGAAGGCTACCTCAGAAACTATGTGGAAGGACATCAGAAGGCATGGGTCAAATGGCTTCAATTGGGGGAATACTGTTACAACACCACTCATCATATGTCCATTGGTATGCCTCCATTCAGGGCCTTATACAGTTAGGACCCTCTCTGCTTTGTAGAGATTGCTTTCGGTGACAGCAGGGCTCGCATGGTTCAAGACTGGATTCAACAGAGTCAGTACATCCTCATGGAATTGAAGGATCACCTACAGAGGGCACAAAATCAATAGAAGGTACAGGCAGACAAGCACAGAGTTGAGCGCACCTTTGAGGTCGGGGACTTGGTTTATTTGAGGCTCCAGTCGTACCGACAAGCATCAATCAAGAGAAGTGGTGCAGAAAAACTCCAACCCCGTTTCTTTGGTCCATACAGAGTCAGCAGGAGGATAGGGGCCGTAGCTTATGAGTTGGATCTACTCCAGGGCAGCAAAATACATAATGTCTTTCATGTTTCGTGCTTGAAGAGGGCTATCGGCAAGCACATCACTCCTATCGAGGAATTGCCACCCATGGATGAGGAAGGACAGTTGGTACTAATACCAGAGGAGATACAGGAAGTTAGGGAGAGGAAGCTGAGGAAAAGAAGCATGAGATAATATTTGGTTAAGTGGAAGAACCTACCTGTGGAGGATGCACGTGGGAAGGATAGTAGTTGATCCAGGAGACAGATTTAGAATTGCTTGTGGGCAAGCAATTTCTAGGAGGGGAGACTGTAATGTCCCCCACCTCTTGATGAAGAGGGTTGGAGAGACTCAATGGTCTAGCTTTCCCCACTAGACTATAGTCTTCGGTATATTGGGGACAAAGTCAACTAGGAATTGTAATATTCTAAAGTTAAGTTGACTTTGTGGAAAAAGGGTAACTCAACGAAGAATTAGAAAGGATGAGTTAGGTTAAGAGTTAACCCTAAGGGTAAAACTAACTCAATGTAGGAATAGATTGGAGCTATAAAAGAAAGGGCAGGGAAGACTCCTTATTCATTCAGGATTATTATCATTTTTGTATTGGAGCTCTTGAGCACAATTGATTTTGAGGGTTTTGAGTTTAAAACCCTAGAGATCAACTCGGTGGTGAAAGATCCCACCTTCCTTGATCCAGGCTTGGTCCTGGAGGTGAAATAATCCTCCCACACCATTCTA
>JASDQU010171725.1:18429-39482 GCA_032191745.1 Picea mariana
CTGGTGTGTTTGGATCTGAGAAAATCCAACTTTTGCTCCTCCAAACTTGATCTGTAGATTTCTGGACCGGTGCTTCTAGTTTTTTGGT
Source organism: Picea mariana (assembly GCA_032191745.1). Lineage (NCBI taxonomy): Eukaryota > Viridiplantae > Streptophyta > Pinopsida > Pinales > Pinaceae > Picea > Picea mariana. Next base: position 18,518 of record JASDQU010171725.1, read on the forward strand.
ACTCTGGTACTTTTGGTACACTGGTTTTTTGGTACTTTGTGAAACTAGGGTTTCACTTTCCGGGAGATCTAGCCACTGAAAATGTGCATTGAGAGTGCCAAAGTAATCCCTGGGGGAGGGCGCACTTTTCTAGGTGGTTTTAGGGCTGAAAAGCTTCACCATTAAAAAGCCCTAATTTGCATGTACGACAATAGTGACGTTTTTCTCTCTTGTGAAAGATGCTTCCTTCAGCTTGGCTCTGATACCATGTTAATGTTTAAGCCATTATTATAGTTTTTTGCTTTTCAATAGATAACAATAGCATAACACAAGATCACTGAGAAATACACAATCACAAGAGACATAACATTTATCCTGGGAAACCCTCTAGGGGAAGAAAGCCCAGCAAAACTTCCTTATTATAGATAGCCAATACGATGCCAAGAGATAACTCAAGCTAATACAGAAGATCCTCTCCCAAAGATGCGCCACTCTCTCTCTCTCTTCTCCAACTGCAATTCCGAAACTTGCCTCTTAATGAGCAAGTGAGGTGTGTGTCTAAGTGAGGCGCTAGCCTCCTTATTTATACAAATCTGGCACGTGTGAAGTGTCTCTTCACTGGCAGGGCCGACTTCTCAAACTGGGTGGTTATAACCACCTTTATTATATTACGGGGCCTCTTAAATATATTCTGGGGCCGACTTCTTCTTTTGCCTATTACAATTACATTATGACCAATCCGCAAAATGGGATTTGGTCCTTTTACAATAGCCGACATGATTAATCCACAATGGGGATTGATCCGATGAATAATATATCAAATAATAATAAGAATACACTTTGCAGTTACATTATTTCAACAAGAGAGAGAGTGCAGTCAGCCAGGAAAGAGGCATTTCCAGGCAGTGCACAGTTCCATACTGTCGTACGGAAAGAACCATATGAATCCATATAGCCATATAGAAAGAATCGTACGAATTCGTACAACAATGTCGTGCATTCCGTACAATAGAGAACTGTTGTTTCTGGTTTTTTTCAGCGAGCTTACCTTTCAAGCAACCTGTAGAAGCTCAAGTTCAAGGCGATTTCAGTAACCGTGCAGTGTTGTTTTTGGGCAGCGTGCTGAGGTTTCCTTGTAAGTTTTTCGAAGGAATGAAAAGTTGATTTGGAGTAATTACCCGTGTATGTGTGAAATTAATTTTTATTCTTTTTCTTTTTATTTTCCAGCTATTGTGTGATTAGTGCTATGGTCTGAAATTTATTTCTGCATTAACTAAATTCAACAATCTACTTGTTTGATTGAGAGCATAAGGACTTTAGTCACCCAGTGATTGAATTTTCACATAGGCAAGGTTAGGGTTTGGCATGTTCAACCTAGGTGCCTTAATTAGACTGTTTACATGCATTGTACATCCTATTCTCTCCTATTCTATAAAGGAAAGATAGGAATAGGCCATTGAGATATGTCTTAGATTTTGACAAGTGAGTTGCTACTTTTCTGTTTTGGAGTTAATAGACAGAGTTTGCTTGAGTGCTACAGATTTGTGCTTGCTGTCATAATTTTCAGTTTGATGTGTTTGTAGATATAATGTTCCTTTACTTGCTGTTTTGAAGGTTATCAATTTTCAGTTAGTATTTGTTTAGGAGTCCAAGTTTGCTTACTATGAATCGAAAATCTTAGCATGCACTCCAAACAATGTAAAATTTCCTGTCTTGTTTCTCAAGCTGGGTATGGAAAAACCCTATGAAACGTTGCAATGGGATTTAGTCTACGTTACTAGATCCACGGGGTCAGGATGTTGGATCCGCGTTTCAGATCCGGATCCGGATCCACCCAGAACTGCGAGGGATCTGCCAACAACGCATTTTCGACTTTGATGGAAACGAATCTGCTATGAGAGATACGGTTCAGAGGTAATGGAAATGATGACAAATGTGTCACGATCATCATAGGAAGCTCATCAGGTCTAGATGTTAACACGTGTGAATCCCCACTAGTGTCATCACTCTGCTGAAGTGTAAGGTCATCAACACTATGTGATATGACTGCTGTAGTACAGGTGCTATCATCCTCTTCATCCAACTATCCATCCTATATGCAAGGGTCACTATCCTCCTCAAGCGTGCAAAAATCACTAGCCTCTGTGCAAGAGTCACTAGCATCATCAGACTGCTCCAAATAAGCATCTATCGCTGCATCCTCACACAGCTCATCATCACTGTCATAGTGCACCTCAATAATGTGCTTCTTACCTTTACCCCTACATCTATGATCTAGTTCCATTGGACAGATACATGGACTGAAACAGGGGTGTCAGATCCGAGAAACATACCTGCTGACACATCTATGAGCATGGAGGGGTGTATTGGCTTGCAGGGAGGGGACACACTTAGTAGAGCATGGAGATGCCTCTCCTTTGTAGAAGCACATAGTACTGGGAGATCACCTTCACAGTAGCAACAACCATAGGGGTGATGATGATTAGGATTCAGTGATGATTATAGTGGAGTATTCACCACGGGTACTGATGGACGAGCTTTTGGTTGAATCCTTGGGATTGACCAAAGCATATGACACTTTCCAGTCCTACAGTCAGCTACAGATGTTTCTGTTAGCCTTTTTCGACACTCTCATCATTGATAGCATCAGGATAGGAGATAGACAGTGGCATAGGACATGGAGAGTTGTTAGGCGGAGACCACCTGACATGAGTGCTTTTACGACATACAACAGGATAGGGGTGGATCATCATGGGCAAACAGTTGAGACCTTGTGCATGATGGTGAGCATCTTAGGCCGTGGGATAGCTGACATCTCAGAGGGCGACATTGATACAGATTCTCACAGGGATGTGCACGAGGGGCTTCCGACAGTGATCAGTATGACACATGAGCAGTTAGTGGGGATTGGAAGTGATAAACTTCCAAGTTTTCCATGGGATCCGGGAGTCCATTTTGTTGGTAGGTTGTTTCACCTTATGATGACCCAGGTTGCCCTAGAGAGCCACATAAGTCCATGGGGGTTGGTTTTGAGTGGGCTTGTAGGGGCTTGTCCCATGGAGCGAGACAATTTCTCCCTTTTGATCCTCATGATCAAGCATGGAGATGGTTGGACAGATACTACTTCCACAGAGGTTCTTTTACTGATGCAGCTTCTGAACAACAAGTCCAATTTCCACAGGTATTCCAGCTTGAGGATCTAGGAGTGGGAGACCCAATATGTATACGGGGAGCAGACAGTCATGATCAAAGTAGTGCAGCGCTAACGTGTTGATCTTTGGCAAAGGCTAGCATGGGACTCGGGGATTGCATGGTTGAGCATTTCATTGACTGATGGAAGCGAGTGGACCCTTGCAGGGGAAAGTTATTTTGACTTTCCATTGAGCTTCAGTGTTGAGGAGAGCACATCACTTGAGGGTGGTGTTTCATGGAGGTCTTGCAGTGACTCACTATGGCAGCAGCATGTGCAGTTGGTGGAGACCGTGTTGGTCTTGATATGGATTCAGAGGATGGACTCATTCCGGGATGAGGTCATGTGTCATGTTCAGGAGGCTCTTGGTGTTGATATGTTTCAGGTTCATGCTTCACAGGGTATTGCAGTTCATGTCCTGATATGGGACCCAGGGGGCGGAGTGCATGATAGTTCATCTTTGGATGGAGCCTACTGTGTGTCCCACAGGTGGACATGGGACCCAAGTATTACATTTGGATGGATTCAGTTATTGATTGAGGACAAGCAATATTCTAGCAGGGAGGACTGTAATGTCCCCACTTTTGGACATCATTATATTATAGAGTGTTATGATGACCAGAGTAGCCAGATGGAGGTTATAGCGAGTATAGGAGCTATTGAGGGGTATTTTGGTGTCCGGCTTGCATCGCTCATCTTAGTTCATCATTATGATCCAATCCGCACAGCTTGGCTTTGGTTTTGTTGCATTTCGACGATTTCCATGATTTTGAGTTATTTTGGGCTACAGGTTAATTAAATTCACTAAGGAGGTCATATTAGGCATAATACTTGGAGGAACCTCTTAGTGTAATAGCTCATTGGAATCGGGGGGAACAACACTACACGACAGGATGATGAGAAGTGACTTTCAGTGGCCAGGGAAGCCACAAGGAGAGATAAGGTACTTTTCAGAGGTAAAATGGTTAATTAATTAATAATTAATAAAGTAAAAGTCACTTTGGAGGGACAAGGTGAGCAGGAAGGATAAAAGAGAGACAAGGGCCTCTATTCTCTCATTCATGTAGATTATCATTTTGATATCTGGCTTCTAGCTAGTGAGCCCATGCACTTGGGGTTTTTGAGGGTTTTGACTTAACAAACCCTAGAGATCAGCTCGGTGGTGAAAGATCCCACCCAACCTGGTCCAAGCTTAGTCACAGAGGTGAAAGATTCCTCCCTCACCATTCTACATCATATCTACGCAGCTTTAGAAGGATTCTTCTCCAACCACAGGTACAGAGAGAGAGAGAGGGCGCACCATTGAGGGTTTCCAGCAAAGGGGGCGCATTTGTGGAGCTAGATCAGTTCGTTCTGGCCAAGGAGAAAGGTTTTTGGAGATTCCAGTTACTGGGTTATCTTGGGAGAGACCATAGCGTCCTTCTTGGCTCATCCAGGAAGTATTTTGATGGAGCATTGATTTATTTGGAGAGTGGTACGAGTTCTCCAAGAGGAGGGGTGCAATCTTGGAGTGGATCTACTCACGGAGAAGGCCCAAGCTTCATTCTTCAGCTAGGGATCTATCCTATCTTGTTCCTATACATCAGATCTACGTTTCTAGAGTGTTTTGCTTGCTATTGGTGCCAAGGAGGAAGAGGGCCGAATTATTGAGTGTATTCAGCTTTCCAGCAGGGCGTGACTCATCCAGTTTTGGGGCTTGTCACTTCATAAGGCCCGGATCTTATCTTGTTATTCATCTATTGTAGCCAGGTGGCCTTTGGAGGCTTGTATCTTCTCTTCTTGATCTTGATTGAGGATTATCCTCATTTTGTTATGATCTCTTAGCTATATTGTACCAGATCTGCAGATCCATTGTATCAGGGTCTTCTTCTATTATGAATAATATAAGATCTGAGGTATTTTGAGTTATCTCTTGTGTGGTTGATCTTGCATCGGGTTGAGGTATGTTCGATTGCTATATCTTTTTGATTATTGCTGCAAACACACATATAAATCATCATATTAAACCCTAGTGCAACCTAAAAGACCAAATCAACAAAGTGTTTGACGAAATGCCACAACTAGAACATAGTAAAAAAATCATGAAAAACAAAATGTTCTTGGTACCTTGGCTTGGGAACATTACATGCGCTCCCCTTATTGGCAAAAAATGATTAAGGCAGTCAATGAAGCCCCAAAAGGGTACAAGAGCCCTGGTTATGAAAAAGTCCACACCACTTTGTTGACATCAGAAAGACAATCTGTGGATAGACAGTGACAATCAATCCGAGATACATGGATTGAAACAGGGGTGTCCATTGTCTCTGATGGATGGAGAGACCAAAGAAATCGACCTTTGATTAATGTTATTGCAATATGCCCCTAAGGGCCAATGTTTTTAAAGGCTAATGATTGCAGTGGAGTGAAGAAGGATGCAACGTTCATCTCCACAATTCTTGTTGATGCAACAGAAAGTGTGGGGCCACATAATGTTGTCCAAGTAATCACGGACAATGCACAGGTTTGTAGAGCTGCAGGCTTGATTGTGGAGGGTCGGTATGATCACATCTTTTGACTCCATTTGCGGTAGATTCATTGAACCTTATGCTTTCCAAGATTGGCGAGATTGGGTGGATCAATGAAATATATGTAGCATCAAAGGAGATCCAAATGTTCATAACTAATCATTCCATGTCTCAAGCCATATATTGGGGTTTTGCAAAGTTGGAGCTACTCAAGGTACTCCATTTTTAATCAACGTTATTTGTATTATGGTTTCTTAATTTTTATAATTTAATTGTATACATTTCTAATTTGATATTTGACTTTTCAAAACTTGTAGGTTGCTGAAACCCGTTTTGCCTCCCACACTCAAGTCATAAAAAGGCTTGTGCAGGTCAGACAAGCTTTGCAGGCGATGGTCATTGACCCTCTTTGGGAGTCATGGAGAACTTCCTCTTTTGATAGAGGACAAAGAATAAAGTCTATCATTCTTGATGATGTATGGTGGGACAAGGTCCAATACCTTCTATGGTTTACAAAACCAATTTTGACCATGATCAGAACATTTGATACAGATATGCCTTGTTTGGGGGAAGTCTATGAAAACATACATAGTATGCTAGAAAGGATAAGGGAAATTATCAAAGCCAATGATGATGATCCCCTTGAACTATTTTACCATGAAGTGAAGGACATAGTTACCAAAAGGTGGAACAAAATGACCACACCATTACATCTTTTGGCCTATGCACCACACCCCAAGTATTATCATTCCATAATTTTGTTTTTACCAGGTAGAACAACACCAAACAAGGATTCTTAAGTCATACAGGGATATAAGACAGCTTTGAGGAAAATCTATAGGGATGTGGGAATGACAATGGAAGTACGTGAGGAATTTGGAGCATTTGTACAGTCCACTAGTAACTTTGCAGATCCACTAGCCATGGATGATCGAGGGTATATGGATCCTATTACTTGGTGGGGATAGCATTCATCTCTCAACTCTAGCGACAAGGTTGTTATCGCAGGTTGCCAGTTCCTCATCAGCTGAGAGGAATTGGAGTACATATGGCTTCATCCATTTGGTGAAGAGAAACAGACTGGGAGCAGGGACGACTGAGGATCTTGTGTATGTTCATTCCAACCTCTGCCTTCTATCACATTCCACTCCAGAGTATAAAAAGGGTCCAAGCAGGATGTGGGAGGTGGAACCTGAGATCTCTGACTTAAACATGACACTTAATGCCATGTCACACTTCGACCTACTTGAGGATGTCCAACCACCAGTCTAGACTTCTGCTACATCTTCCAACATTCTCGGACACCCCTCATCTATTCATGATGTACAGTTGCAATATGTAGATGATGAGGATGTAGATCCATTTCAGGATATGTAGTTGGACCTACTCTACATTATCATACTAGTAGAGTGTTCTATGGTGAGACACAATTTTGTATTTACTATTACCCTTTTTATATGAGATGATGCATCATGATTTCAGTCTATAGAATTACAAATTATCTATTGATCTCAGTTCTAATGTTGTGATTCATGAATGTGTTTTATTCTTAACTTTAACTATATTTTAAAAAAAAATTTAAATATTATTATATTTTTTGTACGTGGCGTTTCCCCCCCGTATCCAGATCCTGGCTTTTTAAAAATCTGGTGGATCCGTATCCGTATCTGTTTCCTGGTAACATAGGATTTAGTCCTTGCCATCGTTAAGAGGAAAGGCATCCTATTGCATAATTTGTTATGGGTGAGAGCCTTACTTAGAACAACAAATGTTGCTATTTTGGTGAATGGAGTTGAAACCGAATTTTTTTCTACCTCACCTTCAGCTAGTCAAGGCTGCCCTCCTTCTCCCTTCTTGTATATTTAGGAGCAAAAGGGCTTTTCTCTATTTTAATTGGCTTAAAGATGTGGGTAGAATTGGAGGTTTCTCTTGGCTTATTTATACCTCTCCAATGTTTTATTGATGACACTATGCTTCTGGTTTGGCTGGCCAAACTGAAACTCATGCCTAGTAAGCAGTGCAGTGTTTGACATTTTTTGTAAAGCAACAGGAGCGAAGATTAACTTTTAGAAATCGAATTTGATGATTGCCTCTTGCATTGCCATAGATTGCTTAGTCAATTGTTACAATACTTGGTCTGACTTCGGTTGGCAAGGATTTTCTTTTCAAATATTTGGGTTTTCCTATGGAATTGAGGAATGTTTTTGTGAGTGATTGGATTCCTTTTTTAGAGTGGGCTGAGAAATCACTGAGCTCATGGTAGAATACACATCTTAACCTTATGGGGAAAGTGTAAAGCTGAAGTCTATGCTTTGTCAAATGGCTAAGTATGTATCTTCCATGATATACACTTTTATGATGATATGTAAGAGGTTGGTTAAAATCTTTTTGGACTATCTATGGGCTAGTTGTAGCAGTCAGGCTCTCAAATTTAAGCCAATCAATTGGATCATGGTGTACATGTCCCGGTGCAAATGGGGTGGAGTTAGGCATCAAAAGGGGGTAAAGAAGATATGGGACTTCTTCACTTCCAATCACCAACTCTAGCATGAAGTGGCTAGAAGAAAGTATTTTTTTGGGCAACCTTTGCTAAGTTTATTGTGCGTAAATCATTTTTTATTTTTTTGACAAGATGCTTTTGGAATATCCTTGCGCAGCAAGCTAGCCCCTCCCGAATCTGGGAGAATTGACAGTGGACTGTAGTTGGCTTACACCACTCTCGAAATACCCCTTCTAAGATGCTGTGGATGGTATCTATTTTGCCAAATTTACGTAGGACTTGCACCTTGCCCCAATGCTTGAAGCAAGTTGTGCTTGCATTGGTCAAATGACCCATTTGTGGTGAAGCATGTCTCTTGGAAGTTGGGAGTGAAGGATAAGGGGCTTCACTTCAACTCACCATCACTTTGGGATGAAGTGATTGAAAGATAGGTTTTGTTGGGCAAGCTTTCCTAAGCTTGTTGTATGTAAACCATTTTTTTGACGAGATGCTTTTGAATATCCTTGTGTGGTGTTACCACCCAAATCACACACATTTTTTTATTTCTTGAAGGATTCTAACGAGCAGAATTATGCCAGGGAGATGTGAGCTTTAAGAGCTTGGCACCTAGGATGATTTGGGAGGTGCAATGATGATGGTTGATGCATTTTTAAGGCCAATATCTAGAGTCTAGACCATGGGTTCATAGTCATCTGATGCAAATTTCAGCATCAAGCAAGCTTTATTCAAAAGAAATTGGGCCAAGAACTGCTTTGATGATTCTCATAAAAATAATGAGCAGTTTCTGATTAAATCACTGCATATGACTGCTAAAAGAGCTTCTGTTTCTAGATTTCAAATACTGTTTTTATTTTCTGTTGATATTCTCTTTCTGCTGGGTGGATTCATCACTTATGAAATTCATACCTTCATGGATCACTTTGGGTCCCGTATGGCTGTTCAGGAGTAATTCCGGGGGTCTTTTCTTGGTTGTTTCAGCACTATTTACAGTAGATCCTAGCCTGCACATGAGTGTTTTGCATAAAGATTTCCCTGCCATGAGTGCCCATGAGCTAAGATATTGGGATGTGGTAGTAATAATGGACCATGAAACGCACCAGTGGTTGCAAACATGGTCAAGCATCCTTGCAGAAGGTAAATACACAATGTACGTTAAAGATGGCAACTATGTGAGAAAGCTTAATGATGGCAAATGTTGTGAACTTGTGACAGAACAATAGAAGATGAATATAGGAGTATGGAACTCTTAACAAGTAGGACTGTGATCCTGAAGATACCAAGAGTGGGAAGAACTGAATCATGAATTGGAGAAATGCACATATGAAGAATGCCACTTGAGAAGGTTTTGTATGCATCCTATATGCTGTGTGTTGTATGCCACTGCTATGTGCACTAATCATTCTTAGATAATTTTAATCTGTTCAGTAAGTGGAGGTACCAATCAATCAATCTTAAGACAATAACAATTATCAATGACAGTAGAAGGGCACTACGTCAATACTATTGTGAGACCTGTTTCATTCAGATTTAATGGCAGACTGGTACTGTTGCAGTTCAGCAGACCTGTTTCACCGATTTAATGTCATTTCTCCCAAGGAGGCCACTGCCATGGAGGTTACTTTCAGACCTGTCAGGATGTATTAAGACAGCATGAATGCCCTGCTGTTTGAGGCTATTCTGGGCAGGAGTTATACACCTATCCCTACCAGCAGTAAAGACCTTACTTTCAGGTGATTCTCTGTGTGTAGCAGACAGGGTTTGAACTTTGAAGAACTGATAGGAGTATAATTGCAGCAGTAAAATCGGTGCTGACCTGGCTATTTCCTGAGTTAACTGTTGTTGATTGCAGCTTCATGAGACATCCTCCAGATCGTTCTCCTCTGGATTGAGTTGAGACATCTGTGAGAGAGAGCCCAAGTGTTGGGTGTGTCCATGTGATGGGTGTGCATCAGATTTTGGACTGAGTTGTAATGACGTGTGGTCTCTTGCTTTGTACTCCTCTGGATTGAGTTGAGTCAGCTTGAGATGGTCTCCTGCCTGGTCCTGTGGACTCAGTTGAGTGCTTTGAGCTGGTACTCCAGATGGTACTCCTGTGGACTCAATTGAGTGATCTGTTGAGTAGAATGTCCCTGTGGCTGAGCACAGGTGGACGTGTCCCTAGTGGCTGAGCACTAGTGGACGTGTGAGATCCTTGCTATATTGTCTGAGAGTAAGATTTGCTTGTAACCCTAATTTGTGATGTAAAGGGTACAAGTTGGCCCCACCATATGCGAAAGATAATTAATATTTGTGTAATGATTAATTATATGATTGAGTTATTGAGGCCGGCCCTATTGTGCCAATAGACACACCTTTTGTTGTGTCAATTCTTGTATAAATAAAGGTGAATCCCCATTGAGGATTACACACTCTCACTTGTCAACTTGGAATTTCAGCAAGTGCATGTACGACTGAAGTGCGCACCTCTCTTGGGTGCTAGTTTCTAGGTTTTGGTAAGCACCCTCTTGTGTGCTAGGTCTATGGTGTTGGGGGATCTTCTCTTGAGAATATAGCAAAGGATTGTCGAGTTTTTCCCTTGTTTGAGAAGGGTTTTCCCAGGATACTTCTTGTGTTCTTGTGCATGGTTATTCTTCTTGTGATCTTGGTTATTGCATCACTGGTGTATGGTATTGTTGCATTGTTTATTGTTCAAATACATGCTAAATGAAATAAACCACATGTGCATGAGCTAAGCATAGAGAAAATTCAACATGGTATCAGAGCATAGTTCCTGAAGAGCCATTGCACAAGTTTTCTAGCAAGCCGTCACCTCCCAGTTGCAGAAAAGTAAGACCCTCTAGGGTTTTTGGAAAAGTACGACCCTCCCTTTTTTGCTTGTTTCAACACCTTCCACTAAAACGTTGGGGCTCATTTTGGCATAAGAGTGTACAACCTCCTTCAACATACCTACAGAAACTCCCAGAGTGCAATTTTGAGAAATTTTGATTTTTGGCCCTAGGATTTCTAGGGTTTCTGTAGAATTTCGTTTTTAGGGTTTCTGCAGCCCATTGAAGGATTTTTCAAGCTTACCAGTGTTCTTCTGACTTTCAAGGTTTATTGTTGGCAGTCATAAGCCCAACGAAACCTAGGGTTGCTAGCCTAGCCTAGCCATTAGGTTTCCTAGCCTAGTTGTTAAGGGTTTGTGGAAGAATTTGCAAACCATGAGGAACAAAACTTTGGTGGAAGATAGGCTTGATGGATCAAGCAACTTCAGTTCCTGGAAATCAAGACTATAGATTACCCTGGAAGAGGATGACCTATTAAGTTTGGTACAAAAGACTCTACCAGAAACAACTGCCGATGAAGAAAAAGAAGATTGGAAGGCAGATGACGTCAAAGCAAGGAAGATAATCATCTATTCAGTAAGAGATCATCTCCTACCTCGTATTGCCAACTTGAAGACAACTTATGAGATGTATGATGCATTGAAGAAAATGTTTGAGAGTACCAACACCCTCAGAGCTCTTACATTGAAGAGTAAGCTTCAACATATCAAGATGACAAAAGCTGACACTGTTGCTACCTTCTCCATGAAGATTTCAGAGATCAACTGGGTTCCATTGGAGAAACCATATCAGACAGAGAACTTGTCTTGACTACTCTCAATGCTCTTCCAAGACATTGGGAACCATTTCTTCAAAGTATCAGTGGTAGAGCAGATCTACCTAATTTTGATCGTCTATGGACATACTTCACCCAGGAAGAAACCAGACTTATGGCCAGAGGAGTGCAAGACTCCCCTCATGATGACAATCATGCTCTTGCCTTTCATACAAAGAAAGGAAGAATAAATAGAAGAATTTTCAACAAAGCATTCAAAGACAAGAAAACTTTATCAGCTTCAGGTCATGAACACAGAAAAGACAAATCAAAGATTCAGTGTTTCAGATGTGACAAGTATGGACACATTGTGAGAGATTTTCCTACTAGAAAGAAAGGAAGACAACCTCCCTCCATTGCTGATGTTGATCCAGAGCCACATCAGAGAGACGAAGACATAAACGATGAAGCCTTCTTCTTCATATCAACACTCTCAGGTACGGTTCCTACTGATAGTGATATTTAGTTAATTGACAGTGGTGCTTCTAGACACATGACTGGATATAGAGATCATCTGACAAACCTTGTTGAGAAAGAGTCTAGTCTACATGTTGTACTTGGAGACAATGCCAGATATAATGTGAAAGGAGTTGGAACTTCTTCATTCCAACTAGAGTCTGACATGCCCCTTCAGTTGAGTGAGGTACTATATGTACCTGGGACGAAAAGGAACCTTGTCTCTGTTTTTGCTTTAGAGGATAAAGGGTACAAGGTTACCTTCTCTGAAGGAAAAGTTCTTGCATGGCACAAAAACTCACATATGAATTCTGCGCAAGTAATTGGTGTAAGCTTGTACAGATTGACTGTACGACCAGTTCAGGCCCTGTTGCATGATACTATCAGCTTGAGTGAGCTATGGCATAGGATACTTTCTCATATCCATTATAGAGCCCTTTTCGCTCTGGGGAAGATGGTAACATGCATTCCAAAGATACATGTTCAACATGATGGTGTTTGCAGAGGTTGTGTTATTGGAAAGAATGTAAAGGGGTCCTTCTTGAGCAGTGACAGTAGATCCAAGGGAATCTTGGACTTGATACATTCAGATGTGTGTGGACCCATGATAGTTTCTTCCTTTGAACATATATTTATACTATGTGCTCTTCATCGACAATCACTCTCGGAAGACGTGGATTTATTTCTAGAAGACCAAGGATGGAGTCCTTGTGAGATTTGAAGAATTTAAAGCTTAGGTTGAGAACTTGACCGGGAGGAGGATCAAGGTGCTGAGATCAGATAATGGAGGAGAGTACACCTCCAGGGATTTCAGTGATTTCTGTATTTAGGCAGGGATCAAGAGGGAGTACACCGTTCCTTATAACCCTCAGCAAAATGGGGTTGCAAAGAGGAAGAACAAAACCATCATTGAGGCAACCAAAGTAATGATACATGATCAGAATCTACCTATGATTTTGCGGGCAGAAGCATCCATGACAACAGTGTATGTTCAGAACATGAATCCTCATCAGATTTTGAAGAACACGACTCCCGAAGAAGCTTTCATCGGAGTGAAGCCCGAAGTTGGACACTTCAGGATATTTGGGTGTCCAATATACTTTCATATACCCAAGGAGAAGAGGACCAAGCTAGACCCTTCAGGCAGAAAGGGTACATTTGTGGGGTACAATGAATCTTCAAAGGCATACCGGATCTACATCCCTAGTTAGAGACAGATTGAGGTGAGCAGAGATGTCATATTTGAGGAAGAGATAGCCTTTTGAAGATCCAGAGAATCTCAGATAGAGATTGACAGTGAGATAGTACCTTCTCCCCCTTCAGCAGTTCAGAGGGAGATAGTCATTGATCCAGTTGATCCAATTGATCCCGTAGCTCTAGTTGATGTTCCCAGAGACATTGCAGTAGGCCATAAAATCCCTGCCTAGGCTCAACAAACTCTGCAGGAGGTAGAGGGACATGCAACTCCTCAAGGTACTTTCCGAGAGAGCAAGAGACCACAAAGATTTTCGAGCTATGTTTCAACCATGAGCCACATCATTAATACTGAGCCTTCTTGTCATGGAGAAGCATCATGTCAGCAGGTTTGGCAAGTTTCCATGACCGAAGAGTATCAGTCCATCATGAAGAATGATGTGTGGGATATTGTTCTGAGACTGGAAGGGAAGTCTGTGGTGACTTCCAAGTGGATCTATAAGATCAAGCATGCAGCTGATGGAAGTGTCGAGAAGTACAAAGCGAGATTTGTGGCCAGAGGATTCTCTTAGGTGGAGGGAATTGATTATGAGGAGACATTTGCTCATGTAGCCCGATACACTTCCATAGGTACGATCATTGCCCTAGTAGCATCCATGGGTTGGAGACTACATCAGATGGATGTAAAGACAACCTTTCTCAATGGTGAGATTGAGGAAGAAGTTTACATCGAGCAACTAGATGGATTCGTGATACATGAGTAGAAGTCTCATGTGTGCAGGTTGAAGAAAGGCTTGTATGGACTAAAATAGGCACCTCGTGCTTGGTACGAGAAGATTGATGAATTTTTGATGAGTTTGGGCTTCGGCAAGAGTGTTGCTGATCCAAACTTATACTACCATATTGTTGATGACGAGTGCCTGATTTTGGTCCTGTATGTTGATGATTTATTCCAAACTGGTTCAGAAAGTCTTATTGTTGAATGCAAGTGTGCATTGATTTTTGAATTCGAGAATGAAGGATCTGGGTATGATGCACTACTTCTTGGGACTAGAAGTATGGCAGAGGACTGATGAGATTTTCCTGAGTCAAGGAAAATATACAGTGGAGATATTGAAGAAATTCGGTATGACAGACTGCAAATCCATGCCTACACCGATGGTGATGGATCTGAATAAATTGAACGACGCTTCTACTGATTCAGGCGAGATTGATCCACATCTTTATCGACAACTGATTGGATCATTGATGTATCTGGTTAACACCAGACCCGATATATGCTATGCAATGAATGTACTCAGCTAGTTTATGAGTCAGCCGAGACAGACACACTAGATAGCAGCGAAGCATGTGTTGAGATATCTACGAGGCACAGTTGGATATGGCCTGAGATATGCCTCTGGTGTAGACATGAGATTGTAGGGATATGTTGATGTAGATTGCGCAGGGAACGAAGTGGATCGGAAGAGCACATTCGGTTGTTGTTTCACTTTGGGATTTGCCATGGTCTCCCAGTACAACAGGAAACAGACTTTTGTGGCTTTGAGGACCACGAAATCAGAGTACATTGCATTATGTGTGGCAGTCTGCGAAGCAGTAAGGCTTCGCAAGGTCCTTGTAAATTTGTTTGGTCATGAGATGGATTCCACTATTATCCATTGCAATAACCAGAGCTGTGTGAAGCTCTGAGAGAATCCCTTGTTTCACGATAAATCGAAACACATTGAGATCAAATACCATTATATCAGAGATATGGTGCAGAAGAAAGCAGTACACGTGCAATACCTTTCTACGCATGAGCAGGTTGCAGATGTCTTCACCAAACCACTTGCCAGGATGAAGTTCGAGTACTTTCGTAAGAGACTTAGCCTAGTGGAGAATGCCTCCCTAGCTGAGAGGGAGTGTTGTTGATTGCAACTTCATGCGACATCCTCCAGATCGTTCTCCTCTGGACTGAGTTGAGACATCTGTGAGAGAGAGCCCAAGTGTTGGGTGTGCCCATGTGATGGGTGTGTGTCAGGCTCTGGACTGAGTTGTGATGACGTGTGGTCTCTTGCTTTGTACTCCTCTGGACTTAGTTGAGTCAGCTTGAGATGGTTTCCTTCCCTGTACTCCTGTGGACTCAGTTGAGTTGGCTTGAGATGGTACTCCATATGGTACTCCTGTGGACTCAGTTGAGTTGGCTTGAGATGGTACTCCATATGGTACTCCTGTGGACTCAGTTGAGTGATTTGTTGAGTAGGACGTCCCAGTGGCTGAGCACAGGTGGACGTGTCCCTAGTGGCTGAGCACTAGTGGATGTGTGATATCCTTGCTATATTGTCTGAGAGTAAGATTTGCTTGTAACCCTAATTTGTGATGTAAAGGGTACAAGTCGGCCCCACCATATGTGAAAGATAATTAATATTTGTGTAATGATTAATTATATTATTGAGTTATTGAGGTCGGCCCTATTGTGCCAATAGACACACCTTTTGTTTTGTCAGTTCTTGTATAAATAAAGGTGAATCCCCATGGAGGATTACACACTCTCACTTGTCAACTTGGAATTTCAGCAAGTGCATGTATGACTGAAGTGCGCACCTCTCTTGGGTGCTAGTTTCTAGGTTTTGGTAAGCACCCTCTTGTGTGCTAGGTCTATGGTGTTGGGGGATCTTCTCTTGAAAATATAGCAAAGGATTGTTGGGTTTTTCCCTTGTTTGAGAAGGGTTTTCCCAGGATACTTCTTGTGTTCTTGTGCATGGTTATTCTTCTTGTGATCTTGGTTATTGCAACATTTGTGTATGGTATTACTGCATTGTTTATGGTTCAAGTACATGCTAAATGAAATAAACCACATGTGCATGAGCTAAGCATAGAGAAAATTCAACATTAACAACAGTAAGAAGAATGCACCAGTTGAGGGGATCACTTCAATTTTTTTTTGGCTTGACTCCAGATCGCTGCTATCTGTAGCAGTCTCAGCCTATTCTCGTCTTCAAAGCAAGTAATCAAAGGGTGAACTTATGATGGGGTTTGGCATCATTTACAAGCAAAAAGAAGCACCCAACTTGTGAGGATGACTTGCTCATGATGCACTTGGTTTGAGGTCAAAGCATAGTTTTAGGAGGTGATCTATAAAAAGAGATTGAGTTGGTTGCTTGGAACACATATCAAGGAGCATTTGGAAGAACGCCTTGCCTAGTATGAAGACACATGGCCGCCATGCATGAAGTCAGCAAGTAATTAAGGCAGATTTGAAGAATGCTCTACTTAGTGAAGGATCCAAATACCTATTGCAAGGAAAAGAGGGTGTGGTCAAAGGTTAAGTGTTCTATTTGAGGAGTGCCCAACTTGAAGGAGGTTTCTATATGTTTTTATTGTTATTTCTTGAAGGAATCATGGATCTAGCCCCTAAAAGAACACCCCACTCAAGAAGACATTTGAAGGGGTCAACATGCATAGTTTATTAAAGCGCTTTGCCTAGGAGATTGACAAGTGGCTTAAAGGACTTATTCAAACCCTTGTGCATGCATATTTTGTTGTTTTTGAGGAGTGTCCAGCATTAAGGAGACTTCTTGTAGTGTTCGTGTAATTTAATATTCATTGGATCATGGATCTAGAAGTTGCTAAACAATATTTTGTTATTATTTATTGGAGGAAAAAGTGGTTCTAGGGTTCACCTACTATTATTTTATTGTAAGAGAGTGTTGAAATTTTGTCAAACACTTAGTCAACAACTAGATTTCGGTCTCCAATAATTATTCACCATTAATGCATGTTAAACCCTCAAGCATTCAAATGGAATTATAAGCAGAAATACAAATGACTAAGAACTGAAAATTAGCAGCTGAAAATGGATAATAGACAAATATTCAATCACATTTGACACAGAGTTTCAGGCAATGCCCCTGGAAAAAACCCCGAAGGGCAAAGTAGTCCAAATGAGAAATTTTATTATGAGTTCATAAAGAATAATTCTGGAAATTACAATAGTACTTTTCAGCCAATTAAATGCACTGTACTTATCTCAAATACTGTGCCCACCACCTAGAAATCTGTGTCAAACTCCCTCGATTTATGTGCCTGAGTTTTTGTATGGCTATGTTATCACGCAATTTGTACTTTGATAGAAAGGAAATGTAAATGAAGACAAATTGACGTAATGGGAGACTGTCCAATCGCTGTCACCTCAATAGGATCTCTTTCTATTTAGGGTGGTAGGCCCAGGGGAGACGTTCCTAGTGACCTGGGGTTTTGAGAAGGCAAAGGATAAAGGTAAAGTAAAAGGTTCCCTCTCACAAGTCACCATCGATTAGAAAGTCCGGCTAAACAACCAATAAAGAGATAATAAAACCAGAAGTGTACCTGCCCAGAACAAAGCAACATGAAACTATATTTGCAAGATCACTTGTTGGTTAGTACTTCATATAATCAGAGACTTTCTCAATAAAAGCATTTGACTAATATATTGATGAAGTAAACAAAGATGTATAGTAGCAATAATCACAATACGATACTTCACAATTAATGCTTTAAAGAAGCTTCAAAATGAGCAAGAATGATTAATCATCAATATCATAACACCAACATTCATTAGAAGCAAATAATGCTATGCATTAGTCAATCTTTCAATTGCTTAAAGAAGCTTTAAATGATGCAAAGTATGACTATAACCCAAAAGGATAATAGCAGCAATAAGGTTAGCAGGTCAATCTAAACTAGGGTTAAAGGTGTTAGTAGTTGTTCAAAGATTTGGATGTTTGAAAGATGTGATCAAAGCACTCAAGAGAGAGACTTAGATTAGTGTCTTCATAGGGAAAATGGAGTAAAAAAAAGTGGTTGCAAGAATTGAAGGAGTAAGATGAAAATAGTAGGGCCAAAGACAAGAGGAATTTGATGGATGAAGTGTTGGCAAGACAAGGCTTCAACCACCGAACCCTAGGGGAAAACGGCTAGTAAGGTGTAGGTAACCCTAGGCCTTAGTAGGTTTTCCTCCTTTAGCTCAATGACAAAGTAAAATCGGCTAGGATGAAGAAAAAGTGATAGGGTGTTGCAATGGCAAGGCCCTAGCAATGGCTTCAACAGAGAAAGCGACTCCTTGGAATAATCTAGTAGGTAGATAGCAATTAGAACAAGGACAATAACATGTGCTTGATCCCTGGGGTTTAATCCAACAATTTCATTAACAAATGCAAAGTAAAACACCATAACCATTCAAGTAAGAGATAAGAGAAGAATTACGTAAATTTACTCACATTTACCAAGTATCATCAATGCAAAACCCTAGTTGTAGACTTTCCACCAAGAAAAATGCCAATTACACCAAAAATAGCCCTCCTTCAATAGGTGTGCACTAGAATTTCAGCCAAAAACCCTAAGAAGGGCGCAAATTTCAGACCTCACACAAGTGTGAGTGAAAGATCATCAGAAAAAAGAGTGTTTTAGCTCTCTACTTATACAATAGCAATGACCTTTAATTTTACTTTCGGTCACAAAAGGATGACATGGCCAAATTTACATCAAAATACTGTTTTACATTAAATGTCATAATTAAAATCCTAAATCAAGCATAAATGATGACATCATGCTCTTTTAGGGTGACGTTAGGCCCTTTTAGGGCAACATTGGCTTCTTGGAGCAAAATGTTAGGCCTTCTTGGGCCTCAGGAACTTGCCACATGTGCCACTTGGCACATAACTGCTTCCCAAAACCTCCATAAGCACTAGATGATGTCATGGGTGTCCTAGGTGACATCATGGGCCTTCCAAGGCCTACGTCCTGGTGGAAAGGGCACAACCCCCCTGGGTATGGGTCTGCCAAGCTACCTCTGGTGGAATGTCCTCCCTTTCTCCTGTGCAATCCTCTGATCTGTCTCTCTCCCCTGCAGGGGTCTCAACATCCATCTGGTGGGCTTTCAGCCCCATGGAGGTTCGAACTGATCATCTTGCCATGTGTACCTGTCCATCGGGTATGGTCCTGAAACATCAACAGATACGCCCTCCATGGGCTCCTAAGTTACATGGATCATAGCAATATCAATCACATCTAATTGTCAAGTTATTAAACATGTGCATAAAACCCCCTTTACCCGGACAAGTGCTCAAAGACATTATACTAATCTACAAGCCAAGTTTGGAGGAAATGCTAGGACGTCCTATTGGGCTAATGTTCACTGGATGTGGGATGTTTCCGGGAGAAATCAATGCTAAGCCATGTGAGTGGGTGAAGTGGCTAAGGGACGTCTGGGCAAGGGGTGAGGTGATAACAGGGAAATGTATGGCTTACCTGTGGGTGCCTTTGTAGAGGGTGAGCTGCACCTGTCAAGGATGCAAATGTTTCCAAGCCTTTTCATGCCTTTTGTCTTTATTTTATTGCTTTTTCTTCAAGAAGATAGTTAGGGGACATTGCCCTGGCGTGGTGACTAGTGGTGGAAATGTTACCCACAAGCGTTTCACGAAAATGAGAAGGCTGGCTCGTGATGAGACCCCTTTCTCTTGGTTATGCGATCAAGAGCCACTACCCTGGCATKGTGACCAACTGCTGGTAGTGTCATACCGCTACATTCCCATGGACCTAATAGGCTGGCTCGTGATGAGACCCCCTATCCTCCAACTAGGTCTTGTTTTATTATTTTTATGGGTCCCTCTGTTTCTTGCTGAGAAGCTTTTAACTGCTTTCTCGRGGATCCYTGGGCGAAGCATCTCAAGGTTTCATTCTTTGGCTTCTATCTTTTGCCAACTACTTTTACCCTCTGGGCCTTTAGCCCCTTCTTCCCACAAGGTAAGGTACAACCCTTAAATATTTGGCCAACCCAATGCTCAGACCTGTGTACTGGGATGGATGAGCGGGAGAAAGATGGAAAGTGGTAAGTATGGTGGGAGAGGACGATGGCTTTTCATGAATCCCCCTAGTGGCAACTCAAAACCTATGGGCACCAACTTACTAGGGCATCCTGTCATTCCCCCTAGATATGGTCAAGTGGATAGGTATAAGATCCAAGCACCCGTTAGAAGCAAAAAGATTTGAATGCACATATTCAAAGGTTTTGAGGATTAGAGTGACACATACCATGATACCCAGACTCATTATCTCATGGAGCAAGATCCATTTCTGCTATAGGACCAGGACGAGGTGATGGATGTTGCTGCTGTTGACAAAGTGGAGGCGCTGAAGAATGAAAAGATGGGCCCACCAGGGCCATGCTCAAGTCGATCCGGCTCTCGGTACTCCATGTCTAGGACTTATGTGCCTCGAGACATAATCTGAAATATCCCTGATCCGACTGATCAAGATATTTGCTACTGTTCTACTGCTCTGGTGTGTAGATCTGATACACTTGGGGTTTTTGGATGCGTTTTAGCTGGGTGATTGAGATGTTCTTCGGTTATTGTGTTTGCATGTTGGTTATTATGGTTGCATGTCAGTTATTACAAGTGCATGTTGCATAATAAAGGTTTAACAATCATAAAAAGACGCATGCAAGAGTATATAAGGTCAACTGCTCAATATCATGAATAATAA
>JASDQU010171727.1:4910-15141 GCA_032191745.1 Picea mariana
CTAAAGCACATAGAGAAGTCCCAATGTGTACTTTAACTAATGTTGATATGGATAGGATCAAATAATAGGTATGGGATGTTGCGGAATAAATAATGGAGGAAACAACAAGGAAGAAAGTAGAAAAAAAACAAAGAGTGCAGGATCAGTTGGAAGCACTCCAGCAGATGTTGGAAGCAATGAGCATCACCAAAGACCATAGGACCGAGGAAGGACCATCCATGATTCTAGGAAAGGAAACAAAAAGTGTGCATCTGGTCTTGACCTAGTTAGCAGCTGAGAACATGGTACTAAAGCTTGAGATAGATGCACTAGAATTTTAGACGATTGAATTGAAGCAATAAATGAATACACTAGGACATATAAACCTATTTGTATCAAGGATGTCAATGCAAAGACTACAAGACTTGCAGGTAGGCCTATTACAATAAATTCAACACAAAAGAGAGAAAGCACATCAGGAGCTCACAAGAATAATGGATGAAAGGGTTCAATTGCAACAACAATATGACATTTCACTTCAGAAAAAGAAGGAAGTTGAAAGATGGGTGGATGAGGTATTGAAGGATAAAACCGACACCGAGGAAAGGGTCAAGAAATCCCTTAAAGATAAGGATGAAGTTGAAACTATAGAGCGAAAAACACAAGCAACTGTCCAAAAAACATACAAGGCTATTTTGGAAGTCCCCATTGTAGTAGAAGCTACTATGGAAGAACAAGTGTTAAATATCAATGAAGTCATCAAGAGCTTCAGAGTGCACATTGAGGACTTACAATTGTAGAGCATGCATGGAATGCCACCAGAAGTGCGAGAAGGCAGAGGAAGAATGGAGACGACAATAGTTGCCAACATTAAGAGGATAGAAGGAGAATGAACAAAAATCTGCGAGGAGAGCGCGCATGTTTGGATAGAATGATTAGAGAATCCCGAGATGAAGGCCATAGAGTCCAAGTTAAGTGAAGCACAAGAACATGCACAACAAGCTTTCAAAAGGGTCACTACACTTCCACCAGCGGAATGTATGACAAAAATTTTGGCACAAAGGAAGTCATATGTGGAAGTGGAGAAAATGAGGTATCAACAAAAGATCCTTCAACAACAATTGGGACCACTATAGGAAGATGTAGTGAGGATAATAAGGGAGTTGGCCACTGCGTAGGAAAAGGTCAATCAAGAATTCATTGAAGTAGAAGAAAAACTGACAAGCTTGACTGCACAGGGGGCCGAAGAGATCGCCAAAATAGAGGCAGTGATACTCAAGGAAGTGGAGGTAGCTAAGGAAGCCTCCCAAAATTTCATTGCGGCATGGAGGAGTAGGAAACATGCCTGAGTGGCTTGGGAAGAGAAACATGTGAGTGTTGGGGGCCTGTTGGATAGGAAATTTTGGGATACAATTTTGGTAAAAATCCTAAGTATAGAATAAGTGCACAACAAAGGTGTGCAAGAGAAGAAGGAATATTAGGGAGTGTGAAACCAAGGTGCATCTAGGAGGATAGTGAGAAGTAGAGAAGCATCCAGAAGTACAATGCGCAGTGAGAGAAGAGCAGAAAAAGAGAATAAAGAAGGGGAAAAAAGGAGAAGAAAAGGAATGATGACAACTCGACATGCTAAAGATAGAAGAATGCGCAAAAGAAGGAAGAACAAGAAGTCATTGTGAAAAAGAAACATGCAGATGAAAAAGAAGAAGAAAGTAGTCAAAGAACCAATGAATTGGAGTTGCCATGCAATGTAATAGGGTTTTGGGAGGAACCAAGTAGCGTTTTAAGCCCTAGTTTGTATGTATAAATATGTAACAGGTTCGAAGAATAAGGGTTCCTTGTTGTTGGTTCCTCCATGTGGTTATTCTAGAGAATGCTTGTATTGTGGAGCCTGTTCCAAATTGTTGAGAATGCCTATCAGTAAGCAGGTTGATAGGATAGGTTGGGAAGGGAGAGAATCAATGTCTAGATGTAAGGGATGATTTAGAGAGAGAGAGAGAGAGAGAGGCTTGCACTGCAGAGGTGCTAGGCTAGGAGAAGAGAAATATAAACATGATACATATTTGTAAGTGCAGTGTGCAAGCCTGAAGTACTTAACGAAAGCATAATAAAGAAGCCAGTCCTTGTGAACGTAGCCCAGAGTTGGGTGAACCATGTTAAATCTTGTGTCGTATGTATTTTATATGATTTCTCATGAATTATGTCTGGATGCATGGTAGATTATATTGGTATTATGTTTAATCATGACACAATAATCATGATTTTGACAACAATGAGTTTATGTAGTAATATGGAATATAATGATAGTATGGATATGAATCACTAAGTAGTTAATATAGAACAAGGACAAAGTTATGCACATAGAAATAATAAGATATAATGAATAGGATGATCACCTCCCATTCCCTTACTACTACAGAAACCTGGTTCTTGCAGTCCCAGTAGATGCCTCAAGTGAGACTTCATCTGTGAAAGTGGGTGATTCTGAAAGGGCGAGTGTCTGGTGGGTTTTGTTGTTTATAGATAAATAAAACCTAGGGTCTTACAAACTGAGCGCAACTCCAACAATAGGCATTTAAATTTTTAAGACCATCTAGGAGATATTGTTATTGAATCCCTATATATTTTGTGTTTATATTGTTGTTGACTCCTAATATTTGTCTATGTTGCTTTTGAAGCCCAATTTGTATTGTGCATATTTTGTTGGTGAAGCCCAATTTGTATTGTGAGGATACATGGTCTTGTTTCCTCTACTTTGAACACCTTTTTCTAAGTATTAAATGCAACCTATGTTATCATAATCCATTTTCTTTAGTTATTTTATAGCATAGAGACTAAGCTACATGTAACCCTTGATATTAATGTCCATGGAAAGCTAATAATATTCCACGAGACTCTACAAAATAAATTGTAGAGAAAGCTTTGAGGGTGCAAACACAACCCAACAAAATAAAACATACAAAGTTAGGTCTAGAATCAGATATTGAAGTCTTCTTTGACTTGATAGAAAAACTACGCCCATATCATATATACACTCACCAAATTGAGGAAATAAATCCCTATTTAAAAAAATTTCTCTCTATCCTCTAGATGTGCAAATAGGGATATGGAAACACCTTGTGGATAATCTCATGTCAATTGTTTTCATATAACTATAATCCATTTTCCCAAGATGAAATCTAAAGGGAATAATTTTTTATGAATTAACATATTAAAGAATTCTTTGTGAAGTTCATCTCATGATCAAAATCCTCATCCAAAATAAGTATTAGAGGTTTTTATCTTACTGAGAGAAACATACATTTTCCTTGGTATTTTATTAAAGGTTGACTATATTTTCCCTTGTTCTCAGGTGGGGATACTTATGGGGAGGCATTGTTGTGAGATTGAAGCACATCAATAAGTGTTGAACTAAGTTTGGTAGATCCATTGGTAGAGGATTTGGGTGTGACGATTTAGTCTCTAAGAAAAACTTTTGTTAGAGGAGAGTGTGTCACTTCACAAAACCTTAACACAACTACAAGGAGGTTTAAAAATTTCAGTTCTCAACAAAGATTGCTACCATTAATAGAGATCATTGCCCCATCAAGTACTTTTATATCTCATAATGTAAATTGAATGACATTTTTGGTGTAAGTAAACCAAATTAAATTAATATAAAAAGAAAATGGTATATAGTCCTCTAGGGGATGGTCCTTTTGGACTAATCCTCTCTTTATTCCCTTTACAACGAAATGAGAAAATGAAGAAAATTTTATCATATAATAAGGTTTTTGTGTGCCCAGGTGGAATAGGGCCTAATCCTAGGGTAAGTGACCTCAAATTCTCAGGGTGGGGGAAGAATTTTGTCTAGGGGAAAATGTTAGTGGATAGAACTAAAGTGGATAAGTATAGTAATTTCTCAAATGCTACAAAACATGACAAGACTCCTAATGGAAAAGGATGGGGGCTTGTATTGCTAGAGGAGGATCAAAAGTGGGTCAAGCCAACATTTGGTCAATTATTTTGGTGTTGTTGGGAGTGTTAATACTACTTGAGATCTATAATTTTCATTTATTGATGTTAGAAAAGGAAAGGTTTGTTGGAAGGAGGGCTTGTGCATGCACGAGAGTAGTGCTCTAATGAACAGTTTGTAAGGCTAGTGCATGGAGTGAACTAGTGGGGAATTGGTTTCGTAGGTAGATAATTGAATATAAAAATCATAAGTAGTGCGAAGGGGTTTTCAAGTGAGGATAAGGGTGGATATACATCTCAGAAAGAAAGAAAGAAATAGAATAAGGTAGTGAAGCAAAGGAAATCAAGAGTGAGGATGGTTTTGGTTTATATCTCAGGTTGGAGCAGGCCTGGATTTTTCTAGGAAGGCTTTGATTTGAAAGTTCCATGGTCATCAAATTGGGAAGAATAATCTCAATGATTAGATTCCAATATTTTGGGCTTCGATGATTGGGTATGGCCATATATTTCGCATTGTCAATAGGGGATGGATAAGATTTATCTTTTTCTAGGAGGAAGATTKTAAGATGATTTTGAAGGGTAGATGGTTTYGGGGGTTGGCATGCCTATAACTTAAGCCTTGGTTTGCATGATTTTATCCATGGAGGGAGGTGGCAAAGTGTATTCTAATTTGGGTCAACCTCCCATGCCTTCCCTTTTAGTTATGGTCAAAAATGAGTTTGAAAGTCATAGGGGATGTGTTGGGGAGAACAACGAATATTGATTTATCCTTTAAAACTAATGTATACAAAACCATGGCTCAAATTCTTGTTGAGGCGCATATAAATGAGGGTTTGGTTGATAAAATGAAAATTTTTGTTGGAGAGGCAATGTATATTCAAATATTGGACTACTACCACATCCCTTTTAGGTGTGTGAATTTCCATGTTTATGGTCACATAAAAACAAATTGTGTTTTTCCTTTAAAAAATATGGAGTGGAGGAAAAAAAGAAATTCCAATGAGGGATTAGATGGCCAAGCAAGGGAAATGACCCAAAAAATCAATGTAAAAAAGAATTAAGGTATGAAAGACAAAGTTAAGAGAGATGATCAAACAATGCTTGAAAAAGTGAAGATAATGATAAGGAGGTTGTGGGTAGTGGGAGTGTAATAATTGACTATCAAAGTGTCTAGATTCAAATAAAAATGGTTCTAGAAGCTAAAAATCCTCAACAAGAAATGGAAATCCCAACCTCCAAGGATTTTGGTAAGATTTATTAATCATGCCATGTTGATTGTCTTCTTATTGAACAAAATATAGAGAGGTATGGCCATATATTTCAAACATTGTTTAGAGCCTTGGTAGTTTTAAAAGGGTTAAGGGGTGTTTGGGGATGCTCAATTTAGGAATATCAGGAATGGTAAGTAAAATTCTATCCCATTGTCTCATTTAGGTTTTTCCTTAGGTGAGGGGTTAGAATATGTCTCTATCTCTTTGATTGGCTTGGGGTAAAGGGGTTTATAGAAATATTCAAATATCTATATATATCACTTAAGATATAGAAAAGGGAAATAAAGGGAGTAGAGGGGGGTAGGTTATGACTCTATCTTGGGCTTATCCCCCACATTAGTAGGAAGAAAAATTTCCATCCATCATGCACAAGAAAATCCTTTGAAGGAGACACAATAGGGAAAACACAATTTGATTATAGGTGTCTTTAGAGGAGGAAAAACCCCTTCTGAGGTGTCCAAATTATTTGTTTATCCATGAATATATAAGACTTAGGAACTACCTCTAAAAGAACACCCTAGGTGAATTTGGTGGAAGTACATAAACCATATGTGATCCTAGTTCAAGAATCCATGGGGGGAGGGGTCATGTTCATTGGAGGTTTGGTAAAACCATTAAAGACTATGAATTTGTGGCTTTATATGCAGTAGAAAACTCAATGAGTATTATTATTGAATGGAAGTAATCAATTTCCTTACTTCAATCCTCTGTTATTGATATAGGTATCTAGACAAAATTTATGTTCAAGGACCTAGGTAAAAAGATCTTGGTTGTAATTTGTTATCGTCCATATGATGACATACAAGTTTTCTATAAAGATTTATTTTCATTGAGGAGAGGATAGTCATTAGGGGGGGATTTCTACTTTGAGTAAATATCAGGATTGGGGGGATGTGACTACACTAGATAGACTGACATATTTCTCTTGACACAAAATTGAAGATTTAGTCTAATTGATGTGAAACCAATTAAACTAGTTCCAACTTGGAAAAATAACAACAATTGATAGAGATGGTGTAACACCCCGGGTTTTGAGCCCCATATTAAATAATGTATTTTTTTCATTGATAAGAGGCCAGAGTGCCCAAACAATTAAAAGAGTCTACTGTTCCTAAGAAATGTAATGTTTTGATCATTATTAATAATAAATACATCATTGGATGCTAGACGGACAAGGACAAAAGTTATAGGGGGATATGATTCCACAAGAGGGGGGTCTTGAGGGGCTAAGTATTTATTTTATAACTTAATTACCCATTTTGTTTAATGGAGAATATAAGTTACGTGAGCTTCGTGGGGGAAGGACATGAGGTTCTTGATTCCCAATATTTACAAAAACCCATCCTTGGTCTGGGGTGGGGGTTCTCTTCTTTTTCTTCTCCTGGTTGCTTCTTCTTCACTCATTCACTTAATTTCTCACTGTTCACACCTTTCGAGGGGATTTCACTCCATTCATTCTTTCACCCACTCATCCTTCCTCATTCGTGTCTTGGTTGGGGAAATGAAAACAAACTGTTGAAGAGAAGCCATGGTATTGTTGGTTGTAGAGACTGTTGGTGTATTCCAACCATGAATCAAGGCCTACATGTCTGAGATGCTTTTGTATGTGCTAAGTTTTTATCACAGTTGTGAGTCTTGAGATTCCTAGCATGGAGATTTTGGACCAGCTACACTGGAGCCCTGAAAGGAGATGGACATCTTGAGGGTTTGCATGGCAGAGAAGGGGGTCTATTCTCTTGGGTTGTGTGGGCTGGGTAGAAGAGAGTTGGTGTACTTTGGATTGTTGTGGGTGATGGGAAGACTATGAGAGCTTGAATTTTGAATGTTTTGGGAAGCCGAGTGACACTATGGAACCTTCCTTGTGGATTCATAGCCTTGGTTTGGGGGTGAGATTGTTGTTGAGACTTGGAACAACAATGTCTACGGTTGGGTGGAACATCCTTGGTCTGCGACCAATTGGTGATTCATTTCATGAAAGATAAGTACTCTCTATTAAGGTTATTTACCTGTGTATGATTTATTCTATATGTACTTAATTATGTTTGAATTCGATATTGAGAATATGCATGCTTGCTGGTTATTTCTATGCATATTGTATGGTTCATTTCCTTTATGTGTTAGCATGAATCTTGATCAATGGATGTGAATATTTCCTGCATCTTTAGTAATCAATAATGTATCAGAAGTTGAATTACTTCCATAAGGGGGTGCAAGGTTAGCATGTCCGACCTGTGGGAGGATGGGTACATTACAGATTGGTATCAGAGCCATAGGTTGAAACACCGGGCCGGTATGGGCTGAAGCTATTGGTCAGAGTCTCGTGGTTGAGATCGATTTACGAACTTTAAATCACAAATCTCATGAGGAATGGCTTTGAAGGGTCCACGTAGAAGTCATATCATCAGAGATCCTTTGTAAGGGATCGTGAGATTGTGACCATCCCTTACAAATTTGGGACTAGCGATCATCACCGTGGGATCGAGGGAGATCTAGACCGTTGGATTGGAAAGTAGGTGAACAAGGGTCGTCTGATGGAGGAGAACGGGAGGTTGGGTAAGAATTAATTCCCAGTCGTCAGATCTGGCTGATCAATCATCAGTCGTCGATCGAATGCGAGTAAGAAAGGAAGAACTTTGGAAATTCACTGCTTCAACGATCTTGGTAGGAAANGGCATATGATCAGATATGAGGCATGGAGGGATCTTTTCCATTGATCATGTTCAGCTGAGATTTACTACTTCAGTAGTTTTCACTCCAAGATTTTTAAACTTTGATGAAATGTTACAACCCGGAGCCTGGAGTGCCAAAGTCCCAGAATCCCCATCAACCGTTAGATTGAGGGGAGGACTTCGGGAGTTTTTCAGGATGCCATATCTAGTAAGGGTGGAAGGATAACAGAGCTTCAGAATCTCTCCACTTTGGTGTTTGTTAGGCCAGGAGTGTGGGGTTCGTCTAGAGAGAGAATCCCCAAAGCCTGAATCCTAGAGTTAATCCCAGCTACTGGTTGTGGGAGGAGTGTGAATCATGAGGAGGTAGTGTGTGTTGGACTCAAGAAACTTTGAAATCCTGGAGTCCCGAAGTCCCAGATTTGGTTGATGATGTGGCTTGTGCCACGTGGTAGGGGGCCATGTGGGGACACGTGTCACCCAAATTCAACACCCTTTAGACCCCAATCTATTCTTTTTTGAGTTACACATGGAACATGCACCATGGGTCCACATCACCCTAGGTGATGTCCATGTGCTGTGTCATCTCCAAAAGTATGTGAATATGGGGATTTCCAAGTTTCTACTAGGGAAAAGTGTCGAAGCCCAAAGTTGTGAAGGAACGCATCCCGTCGATTTAGGATTCCTTTGGGACCTTTCTCGACCATTGGATTAAACCGTGGATTGAATAGTGTAAATGCTTCAAAGGATTGTCACTCTGGGGGAATTGAGAGACAGGGGAACTGAACACCCCAGAACCTTGGAGCATCGAATTTCTGGATTGGCGGAGAGTTTTCCATATCAACAATTGAATAATTCATGACCGTTGATTCTTGTTGAAGCCTCCAGCTAGGGGCAGTGTCATCCATTCAATGGGATATCAAGTCTCGACCATCCAATCCTTTCTAGTGGAGTTAGTGAAGACTTTGGTGGAGCATGGTTCCGGGAGGATTTGGGAGTTGAAAAAAGAGAAAATTCAAAGGCCAAAGTCCAGAGGACTTGGTCCCAGTGCGGGTCTCATGATAAGGTAAAAAGGGCCTGGGAAGTAACCCAACCCTCGGATATGTTTTTCACACAATATCCTGTGTGGAAGGACACATAGTGAGGCGCTAAGGAAGGACTAAGGTCATGGTTTCGATCCATGGTCACATGGAAAGTGATTTGAAGGAAGCACCTGTGCATAATTGAATTCTTTATCAGCTACAAGATAACTTGGAAGTGTTATATGGTGGAGAATGATAATATGTTCTTTATGAAATGAGAAGAAAAAGGACCTGTAGCATTGTCTGGAAAATTTTGTTATAAAAATGCATAATTCTAACAAAATGGTCACTTGCACATTTTGCAGAATTAGGAGGCGTAAACGCATCAATTTAGTTTAAGAATGGAGATTCAAAAAATGGAAGAAGGCTAGGGAGCCTCCATCCATGATAAAGAGGCTGAAGGTTAGAATATCAGAGTTCGTAATGCAGAGACTAAATCCAACAGGCACAAGGCCAGAGGGGAGCAAGAAACATTGATAGAAACTATGAGAAGCCTGGAAATAGAAGTCCAAAGTTACAAAGAAGACAATGAGAGGCCGATGAGAGAACAAAATCAGATAAATTCTCAAGTGCTGCAAATCTTAAATCAGTTGCAGAGGCAAACAAGGAATGGCTCGAAGTAAGATGAAGAAGGCATGTATCATGAAAGAAAGGATGACCGTGGAAGAACTGGTTATTTAAGAAGTGCTAACATAACTCATAGACATCACTCACCTCCCTACTAAATAAGGAAATTGTATGCATTTGAAGATTCAATAAGTATCCCAGAGGTGTCTCTTGTTAGGAACCAACAAAGAAGGCATGAAGTGAATAGTTTGCAAGGAGAGTTGAGGAAGCTTAAGACACCATCCTTTGATGGTGAAAGGGAAAGGGAATATGATGTTGAGGCATGGTTATTTGGACTCATGAGATATTTTCAACTGAATAACTACTCATCAAACCTAGAAGCCAAAATTTTCACCTACCATTTACATGGGAAAGCTGCTATGTGGTGGGACCAGCTGAAGCAAGTTGAGCATATTAATGAGAATAGGATCACTTAGAAGAATTTCAAGAAGTATTTTCAGAAGGAGTACCTCTCATAGCACTTCTATGACAAGAAAATGCAAGAGTTCTTTTAACTCAAGATGGTAAGCATGACCATGGCAGATTATGATAGGAATTTCTTGGGGTTGTTAAAGTATGTAGGGTTCATAAATGATGAGAAGGTGAAAGTATAAATATTCTTGAGTGGAATTCCATCCTTTTATAAAGAAAATATTCAATATGATGAACCTAGGTC
>JASDQU010171728.1:8407-20287 GCA_032191745.1 Picea mariana
TAAATTATCACCAAAGTACTATGGCCCTTATAAGGTTTTTCAAAAGATTGGTACTATGGCATACAAATTGGAGTTGTCTGCATCTTCACGAGTACACCCGGTTTTCCATGTTTCATGCTTAAAGAGGGTTATAAGCCATAATATCTCAGTTCAAAATATATTGCTAGAACTTGACGAGGAAGGAAAAATCATATTGGAACCCGAAGCCATCACTAAAACAAGAATTCACAAGTTGAGGAATAGATCCATTTCAAAGTATCTCATTAAATCGAGGAAACTAGCAGCTGAAGATTCCACTTGGGAAGATGATTCTTTTATATAGAAGCATCAAGAGTTACTCAAGCATTGTATACAACACTTGTCTCATTGGGAGGGGAATGTTAAGCCCTAATATTGGCTCATTGCCCCTTAATTGGGGCATATTATATTAGTAATGTTATTTTATTTATGTCGGCTTTAAGACATTAGTTGTAATTATACCTCCTAGTCTCCTATATATACCAAGGAGACATTTTCATTTCGAATAATCTTGTACTTGAACATTTAAGTTGGGTAAAAGGAGGTTGCCCCCTCAAAGAGGCTTATTATCTAAAATTATCTCTTTTTCAAGGCGGTGAGTACTTTTTTTGAGGTTTTTCTATGCTATATTGATATTTGGTTCTTAATGTTTTATTGATCCTGGGGAATAGTATATACCATATTGTAATTATCAATTTCCTACCACAATTTATAAGAGCTCACATATGCTCTTCTCTACTCAAAATAGCATTTTTCACTACATTTCCATATGCAATAGCCTCATCAAGTTTCATGCTCTTGCAAATCTATTTTGGAATTATATAGCAGGGTATTTTAATAGAGTTATAGTCTAAATGGGATTATCTAGATGATAGACCTATATTAATCCCTATTGACATCAACGACAACATAAAACCATGTCTAACAAAAACAACTGAAAAAAAAATCTTGACCAAGTGAAGTGAATATGGGGGTCCACTTCATGAGAACATCATGACTAAATAACATAATTCAATATATCTATAATAAATAATTTATAATTTACTACAATTTTTACATATTTACTTGACATCATACAAGATATAATGTGTGTATATAAATACACATAGGTAATGATATTTCATGTCCTTGGAAATTCCATGACTTATGATTTACATTATAATGCTTATTTACATAGTAACAAACCTTCTTTTTTTTTTCTGAGAAAGAAAAAATATATATTTTATTAAAAAAAAATTATACATATTATAGTCCATAAGATGAATCTCTATTCATGTATATTCTCTATTCTTACTTTGTCTTCACTACTTACCTGTATCAAAAAATTGCTATAGTCTTTTTTTTATCCACATTTCATCCATTACAAAAGGAAACTACTTACTTTGTCTTCACTACTTACCCGTATCAAAAAAATCCTATAATCTTTTTTTTATCCACATTTCATCCATTACGAAAAGAAACTATGTTTCTATAGCCTGGAAGTCATCTCGTTATAGGGTTTCCCCTCAAAAAATTCATGCATACAAAGAATGTATTTGTCCAAAGAGAGGGACTCTTTTGAAAGGGATTAAAAGATAGTGCTTAAATACATGTAAACATGTGAAATATATAATCACTCTAAAACATATAAGAATGCACAGATTTGTCTCATCAAATGATTTATACCTGACACCTGAATTTGAACTTTACCCTTAACCCAATATACCATAGTCATTGAATCTCCTAGCAGTTGAAATTTTTCTTTCCTAAGTGTATTCATCACAAATAGTAATTCCCACAAAGCAAAGAGCTCAACCTTGATCTTGGTACCTTAGCCTATGTTGTATCAGATTTTGTTAGAATGAGAGGCTCAAATATACACGACCATCCTTTCTCTACAAGATGAAGGATATCCTTGGTTGGCCCCATTGAAAAATCCCCAAGTTGTTCCGACGACCAAATAAAAAATGATTGATGTCCTTTTCTTATGAATTTTTATCTCTGATTTGAATTCCAGTGTTATTCTTGTGATTAAAGTTGTCACCACCTCAAGAGGAGGATACAAATCCTAGAAAATTTTGATATTGCTAGACCACCAAATAAAATATAATTAAAAGGAGGAATGGATTGAATACCCTTGGAGATATGAGATTATTTCCACCATCTTAGCCAACCTTCAAGCTCTCCATTTTCCCCCTGTAAACATACCTTCAATAATTTTGAAATTTTTTCTCTCACCTGTTGTTAAAATGAACATAAAACAAATATATGGAGAGTCAATTTCTCATTATTCATGCATACTGTACATATACCATAATCGATCCAACCTCTCTTTAACCCATTTTCCGATGTTAGAAATCTATTTTCCACTGACAACCAACTTAGAATATTCAATTTTTGGGGAGCATGCATGGACCAAATATACTTCCACCACCATTTCATGTTTCCTTCACCATTTTTTTGTGCTAAGACCAAGTATCCCCACTTTTGTAGATATTGGTCATAGTTTTCATTTTGTTCCCAGATGGGATAGTCTTCTATCTCCTCTTGTAAATAAATAGGGTTTGATTAAAGAATACCCATGAAATATTCTCACTCAACAACTTTATCCCCCTCTAGATGTAACTGTACAATCAATTTCCACGTGATTATACCAATATAGTCTACTTATCCTATCCTAGGATCCCAAATAGAGAATATGCCACAATTGTGAAGATCGACCACCAAATATTTGAAGATTTTGTAACCATATCCATAACTAACCCATGGATCCTCTCCAATACTAATGTTTTTCCCATTTCTTAGCTACCAAATTTTCCAATCACCAATCAATGGAAAATCATTGACGAGATATTTCCAACAAACTTATCTATTCACAACCAATTTTTGAGGATGTCTAAACCAGTCTACAAAGGACATCCCCAGTAAGTACTTAGAAGACATTATTCTACCCCATAATCTCTTATTATGAGCCAGCCTCCAAAAAAATTTGGAGGATAGAGATTTGAAAAACTAGAAAATATCTTTGATTCCCCACCCACATAGATCCCTAGGCATACGTAATCTTGTTCATTTCACCAACAAGATGCCTCCTGCATCCTTTCGCCCTGACCACATAACATTGAAACAAATCTTCCTTATCTTATTTAAAATCCCTTTTGGGATTTTTCCATCGACACCCAATAGACTATAATTCTTGTGAGAATAGAGTTGTGCAAGGTAATACCCCTCACGATATACAACGATTTATCCACACTGAGAATCTCACTTGAATTTTCTTTATTAGCTAGAGATAGTATTTGAAACAATAAGAGTTTGATTTGAGCATGAATCCAAAATATTTAGACCCTCCTTGATGAATTTGCATTGAAAAGGAAATATTTCTACCTCCTACTATAAAACTTCATCTTCCACTTAATTAACAGTAATACTGACTTATTATGATTTAATTGTATCCACGTGGTAGTGTAGAAAGAGGAAAAAAATGATTTAAAGTGGATAAGTTCCTGTTCTATTCCTACACCAAAAAAATGACATCATCAACAAAGATTAACTAGGTAATAATTTCTAAATCGAATATTTTGACAAACTCATTTCTTCTACATTTTAGGAGAATACCCAAACTATCAACCCCTATGAGAAACAATAAAGGAGATAGAGGACATCCTTGGTGGAGACCCTTGGAAGAATGAAAAAATAACTTGAGAGAGATCCATTAATGAGCATAATAAAGTATGAGGATTTTACTCATCCCATAATCCATTTCATTGGGTTTAATTTCATTCCCAGTTGAATCAAGGAAAGCCTGAAGAAAATTCAATTTCCTTTGTCATAAGATTTGGAGAGGTAAAGATTCATGATAATAGAGGAAACATTTTTTTTTCTTGATAGAGTTCAAGCCTGAAACACACCATGAATTTGACACTTGTTTAGAAAACCATAATATTCCTTAGAAACAATTTCCCTTAAGATAGGCTTTAAATTGGAGGTGATTATTTTTTCTATGAGCTTGTACATAATATTAAAACACGAGATTGGTTTGAATTACTTGAAGAAGAGTTCCTCTTTCTTTTTAGGAATTAAAGAAAGGAAAGTATCATTGAAATACACCCTTACTTTCCAAGATGATTGATATTCCTTCACCACTTTTTAAATGTCATATTTACAAAATTCATAAAATCAAAGCTAAAATTCAATTAACATCCCATTAAGACAAGATATTTTTATTTTTTTAAAGGAAGATAAAGTTACAAAGATTTACATTTTTGTGATCTCTTCCTATAGAAACAAATTCATCTCCTTATTGATGGCTCTCAGAAAACGATTTATATACATTAGGATCTGACCAATTGGGAAACCTGACGGCTCCCAAAAGAGATTAGTGAAAATGTATTTTCTAACTTTTGCAATTTTGTCAAAGGAGGATGTTAGTCAACCATTACTAACATTTATTTGACTGGTCTTGTTAACTACCTTCTAAGATTTTTCATATTTGTGGAATTTTTTTGTGTTATTGTCCCCTTCCAATATCCAAGTCCCCTAACTTTTGACATGCCATCTATTTTCCTCATTGGATAATAACTCATTATTTATTTTCATAAAATCATCCAACATGTTTCCTCTTCACTAGAAAGAGAACTATCCATCTGATCGATCATTAAAGAACCAATACTAGATTCCACCTCATGAAGTTGCTTAGTCTCTTTCTTATATAAAGACTTCACCCATTTTGAAGTTTCATTTTTTATATTGGAAATATTTGTAGAAAATGGTTCCATGTTAGAATGGATTTCTTCCTCTACCAACATAGTCGATGTGGACAAAACAAGTATTTGGTACTTTGATTCCCAAATCTAGGTGTGATTAAATTTCATTGGGGAAGGAGGTATGGAGCGTTTTTTATCCAACACTAGAAAAATAGGAATGTGATTTGAGTTACCTCCTATCACCACCCTTAAATTGAGGAACCATAAATCTATCTAGCCTTTTGGCTACCAAGTCCTTTTGTTTTCACTCATTCCTCCATGTTTGAAACAATTTAGTTGGCTCCAATTCTACTAAGTGAAATTACTCATTCTAATGAGAGAAGTGTTATAATATAATGGATGTACTCGTTTAACCATAGAAAATATAACAATATTGTCACCCAACCTTAGGCCGAAGCCACCCCCGATCACCTTAACCTTGACAGAGAAAGATTATAGAAGCAAACCCTAGACTTGATAGCCAAACAAAGGTGGCGCACCTCTCTCCAAGGATAGCACACCAAGAAATAATAACAGGAGTTTATCAAATATTCCAAACCATAACCAAGACAGAGTCCAAGCCAAAACCAACATATGATAGTTGCACCAGCTGCAACAACATATCTTCTCCAAACTTGCACACAAACTGGCAAACTGCAGTGCGTACGAGTGTGCTCCTGCAATTCTTAGAATGCTGGCCAGAATGAAGACTGGTCTTCTGTATTTATACTATTTTTGGCAGATTGCCTGGGATGACTTCTCATTCTGGGAGCTAATTCTTTAGTACATAACATTTCCTTTAGTTGAATTCTTCTCTTGGAGGATAATAACCTAATACAAGTCGTTCTCTTGAGATGACTTGTCTTCTAGCATTATTAACCAATTAATTAGGGTTTCTTCTTACTTCCCATAATATTCTATTCTCATCAGGTTTACATGTGGAGGTAAATACCTCCTGCAGCTACCACAATATAAACACTCCCTCCTAGCTAGGGAGATATTGAAGGTAATGGTCTTGAGAAGAAACATGCCATTCAACTGGTAGCATCAACACAATTGTATATATTATCTTATGATTAGATCATGAGAACCATCATCACTATTAGTGTCATCAACTGCATCATCTCTCGAAACCATACTCCATTTGAGTAATCAGACATGATGATGGATAACTTAATCACTCCATAGAGTGACACAAGAAACATTCTTCTAATCTGGACATGTTTCCTAGAAGACTAAATCTCCTAGACCATTTTCCATCTAGGGAATCTTTGTCCATTGATCATCTATCTAGATGATAATCATTTCCAACACTACTGACAGTATTCAAGGCAATCAAAACAATGTCATTCAATAGAACACAATTGTGTCTATCCATAGTATTGCACAACTACAATCCAGTGGTACACTACCACACCAAGTAGCAAACAAATACTTGATCAGTGAAATATAGTCACAATTAGTAGAACACATCCACCACAGTAGCATACATCTACTATCCAGAGACATACATTCTCCATAACAATCATATCATCTGATATCAACCTACACATAAAACATTGTTATGATATAAACTGAATCATCTGTCCCATTCTTCCACTCACATATGTGAGATATGGAAGATCATCTTCCCTCATAAGGAAAAACATTAATGATGAGCTATCTGGACTATTCTTTTCAAGAAAGGAAGAATAAATATCCCGATTTCTGATCCTGGACCATTCACCTATCTAGGCCATTTTTCCGGCACTACACAAAGTGCAACCTGGAGAGAATGAGTTTTCCCTACGGAATGCCTGTCACTAATTTTTGAACCTGGACCATTCACCTATCTGGGCCATTCCTCTGACACTAAACATAGTGCAACCTAGTGAGAATGAATTTTCCCTAGGGAATGTCTGTCTAGACCATTTCCTAAGGAAATGATTGTCCTGCACCAACCTCCAAAATAGACCATTCTTTGAAACTGATCACAATTGTGAGCTTCAAAGGAATGACTGTCTTTGAGGTGAACCAGTCTTCTTGAACACTACTGAGAGTGATCGTCAAGAAGAAATTCTATCCTAGACCATCCCCCACGCTGTCCACAAGGGGAATCACTATCTATGGTACATCAAAAATCCATCAAACCATTTTCATTACTAGAATGACCATTCCATCTGGACCATTTTACGAACTAGAAAATGCCTATCCGTCAGAAATCTCAAACCACTTCAAAGGAACTGCTCACCCTAGACCATTTTTCGAACTTGAAAAATGATTGTCCATAAATCAATAACACATCAGTGGTCCCTCCTAACCTAGGATTCATCTCTTCCCTTTTCAATAAGGAAGTCATCTCCATGAGCTACAGTTCGTTTCTTGAGTATGCAAACTCTTTCATCTGTGGAGATATATTGGAGAACCACTTCTCCTCTCTAGACCTCATCATGGATAATGTAATTCTTGATCTCAATGTACTTCAGTTTTTCTCGAACATTGTTTTTATTTGAAGGCTTCATATATCTCTGATCAATATAGTATATCATTATTCGATTCATATTTTGTTTCCTGCTAGCTGATAACATCATGGAAAGGGTCAAACTGGAACATATGCAAGTGTTACTTCTTCTTCCATCATGAGAGATTTTTCATGGATTGGCAATCCATCATCCTTGAGCTATGGGTAACAATTCTGATATATTATCTCTATTATATAAGGTTTTTCACTACACTTCTACTGTGCATTGGAGGCTCTTCACCAAGTTGGTTGAATCCATACAACATATTCTTCCATCTACATACAAGATTATTTTTCTAGTATACCTCAAAACCTTGAGGT
Organism: Picea mariana; assembly: GCA_032191745.1. NCBI lineage: Eukaryota > Viridiplantae > Streptophyta > Pinopsida > Pinales > Pinaceae > Picea > Picea mariana. The sequence goes on from JASDQU010171728.1 coordinate 15,971, forward strand.
TGATCTACATATGTTTATTTTTTCATTTAATCCGTTGAGGAGAACAGTCCTCATTCATCTGATGTGAAATCTAAACCATGGATATTGTAGAAGATATAATGGCTCATGTAGAGGTATATCTGGTTTACTGGAACAAATAAATCATCATAGTTTTATCCCTCCATCTGGGAGAACCTCTAGTTCTAGATCTTGCAATGCTTATATTCATAAGTCTTCCCTACATTGTTCTTCATCACAACTTTCAGTTCCTCTACTTGATTTTTTTTAGTGAGTTCAGATCAGGCTAATAATGTTGTGATTCTTAATACAATGATTGGTTGTTCTGGATTTTCTCTCTCTCTTGGAATATTCATGTTCTTCCTCATGTTTCTCTTTAGATCTTTGGTCCATGGAGTTTTCTATAGATTCCATGCTCTGAATATTCCAACTTCTTTCTTTCATCATCTGGATGGACAACCAAGGATACTTTAAGGCTTCTTTTCAAAGAAGGATTCTTCTAAAGTCACATTGAACACGTTCTTCTTTTCATGGTTGTTACCATGGATATATACTATATCATCTTTAATGGATCATATTATTTAGGATTAGCTCCCTCCTAATCCTTGCTTCATGCACGAATGCATGCTCTTCTTTTGGAAATATATAATGGGATCCCTCCACCTAGGAGAGTCCATGCTTCTGTCTTCATCCTTATTACCTTCTGCAAAGTGTCACAAATCATTTTCCAATTTCCTCTTAATTTCTTACTTCTTTCTGTCTTTACTTCTTCTAGGTTTCTTCAATATTGATTATGATTTCATCTTATCTTGCAGTTGTTACTTATGTAATAGCTTCCACATGAATTGTTACCATGGGTTGTTGATGTACTTCATCGTTTCATGTGTATTTCTTGACTTGTATTCAATGTGATAGAAAGTCCTTATTTTGTTCATCTTCCATAGGTGTAGTTTATCTTTGAACATCTTATGTTCTAAGAAATAGATATGCAAGATATGTACAGAAACTATGTAAACATGGTATGTACAAGAACTATGAAGAATATCGTTACCTTGTCTTAGAAGAAGAAGTTTGTTTTATCCTATTTGGACTTCTTTGAGGGTTTCCTTTCCTCGGCAATGATGCTTCATGTGTCTCCTTCCTTTTATTTAGCTCGGGTCAATGATTCTTGTAGTGACCATATTATCGACAATTGAAGCATTGTAATTCTAACATATCTTTCTCTTGATTTGGCCTCTTCCTTGAGATAAACTTCCTTTTGTTCCTAAAATTATTGAATCTTGTTGTGAAGGCTTGATCGTCATATTTATTTTGAGGTTTATCTTTTTTACTAATACTTGATTCTTCTTGTGCAAAGCAAGTCCAAAGTTCTTCAAATGTAGGATACTCCTTCCTTGTGTTAATTCTTGCTCAAAATGCATCCCATGTCTTGGGAAGATTGTTGAGTACTCTATTTACTAGTTACATCTCTAAAATGATTTCTTCAATAGCTTGTAGTTGAATTCTTAACTAAGAGATTCTCACAAAGTATGATGTTATGCTATCATCATCATTCATCTTCATGTCACAGAGTTCATTCTTTAGACTCATTACTTGTCCAATGTTTATGAATGAGAAGAGGTTTGTTAGGGAATCATACATCTTCTTAGATGAATCAAGATGGGATATGTAGGGTATAAAGTGGTCTTTTATATAATTCACTATGATTCTCATGGAATTGATGTCATTGTCTTTGAACTTCTCCATAACTGCAACATTTTGCAGTTCCTTCTCTTTTCCTTCTTCAAATGTTGCTTCCACAAACTTTCCTTTCATGATATACAACACTTTATTATTGGGAAGGATGAGATCAATCCTTTTCTTCCATGCTCTGAAGTTAGAAGCCCCTTCTAACTTGTTTTTTGACTTCATAGAGTAAGTCATGGCTTCTTTGACTTGGTCAACCCTAGATTTGTCCAAAAACACAAACTTGGCATCTTAGATTGTTGAGAGTAACATGAGATGTGCTAGGTTAGGGTGCACTAGTCTATCTAGGAATTCGTTCAATCCCTTCACTTAAGGTGCCTCAACGAGATGTTTAGGGTTTTTTTGTTGTAGAAAAAACAGGTTGCAACTGTAACTGAACAAATCCTCCCAATCTATCTTCCAATGGTTAGATTGTCTGAAGATAGTGTGGGCCCATAACCTATTAGAATATAATGGATGTGAACATTTAACCATAGACAATACATCAATATTTTCACCTAACCATAGGCTGAAGCCATCCCCGAGCACCTTAACCTTGACAGAGATAGATTCCAGAAGAAAACCCTAGACTTGATAGCCAAAAAAAGGTTGTGCACCTCTCTCCAAGGATAGAGTACCAAGAAAAAATAACAAGATTTGATTAGAGAGTCCAAACCATAACTAAGAGAGAGTCCAAGCCAAAACCAAAATTTGCTAGCTGCAACAACTGCAAAAACAACTCTCCTCCAAACTTGCACACTAACTGGCCAACTACAGTGCACACAAGTGTGCTTCTGTAGATCTGATAATCTTGGCCAGAATGAATGATGGCCTCCTATATTTATACTATTTCTGGAAGACTACTTGGGCTGAATTCTCATTATGGGTTCTAATTCTTTAGTATATAACACTTCCTTTAGTTCAATTCTTCTCTTGGAGGTTAATAACCTAATACAAGTCATTCTATTGAGCTGACTTGCCTTCTAGGGTTATTAACCAACTAATTAGGGTTTCCTCTTTCTTCCCAGAATATTCTATTCTCTTCAGGTTTACACGTGGAGGTACATACCTTCTGCAGCTACCATAATATCAAGAAGAAGAAAATATGTTATGATTTTTTATGGGGCAAAGAACCTCAAAATTCTCATAATGAGAGGTTAAAATTTAAATCCCCACCCAAAATGATATTGGGAGCATTTACTATCCCTGATCCGGAAAGATCTTTTAATGATTGTGGTTGAGTTATTAATTGCATGTGTTAATTAACCATTTATGAAGTTGAATGAAAGAGGATGAAGATGAGAGAATATATCATAGCCATAATACATAATACAGATCTGAACTGAAGCAATAAGAACAACAAACCATAACAGGAGAAGTGATAATGGAGTTTGGCACAAAATTGCCTACATCTTCGGGCCTTTGTTTCAGTGGCTTATTTATTTCTATTCAAAGCTCAAAAGTACATTGCAGAAGTGCCATTAGGCTACAAGATGGATCTCGTCATGTTCTTCTAGATCTCTAGAACCCAACAGAAAAAATAGCACACAAAACGGAAGACCGGACCTCCCAGAAATGGCTCGAAAGCGTCTGCTCCTCAACAGCTTCCCTGCATAAAAATAGCTTTGGCTTGGCTTCCCTTAAGCATAAATCTGATATGACTTTCCTCCTTGGCCTCAAACAGGCCTGGATTTTATAGATCTGAAGTTGGTTATCCATCCCCAACTTCCTCCCAAAATCTGGGCTCCAAAAATGCCCAATATCTCCCAAAAATGGGTCAAATCTTCCATTAACAGGCTTAAAAATCAATTAAAATCCAAAAACATTATAAAAAACCCACTTCTATTAAAAAAATCACAGAGTAGCCCCCTATAGGGTGCACGCCCCTGATCTCATGGCAGCTGCATAGGATCCAAGGCTAAAAAGGGAGGGCGCTTAGCTGGGCTAAGCCCCTTTTGGAGCGCACCCCCTTAGTCTCATGAGATTTTCCAAGATCTTTGGGCTAGAGATTATCCCCTTGTGCACCCATACACCAAACATTAGAGTTTAAATAAATTAAAACTCGTTTCATATAATAAGAAACACGGTGGTGCATTGGTAGTTGGACCTTTTCCAAAGCTTGGTGCCTACCATGAGGTCATGGGTTCGAATTCCATGGCCTCCAATATTTTTTGACATGAACCCATTGACCAATCCCATGGTGCCGCGTGGTAGACCATGACTAGGCCACATGGCACCCAACCATTTGCCAAACAAATGTCACTTGTCAGTTGTTGTTTGGATCCCAGTCACCTTCTGTTGTATTTCCACTTATCACCACTTGTCTCTGCCATGTCAGCATTGATGATGTCATGATGATGTCATCATTTGACTGGATCTGTTGACTTTTTGCCTATTTGGAAAAATAGTCAGAGTACGATAACTCTCGCATATAGCATATGTTTGAGAAAGTAAATATATTGCCAGAATTGAGAGAACAAGACAGACGTAATGGCATTGGTTTCGTTCAATTCTAAGCATTACAATGAAATTTTATTGCGCAATAAAGTCATTACCTAAGACCCACATTACGACCTTAAGTCTTACCATATATAA
>JASDQU010171730.1:727-11147 GCA_032191745.1 Picea mariana
CCTGGAGTCAATACTTCGTAAGGCGATCTTGTGGGAGATTAAGGGCCTCTAACGAATAAGGACCCTGCCTTATTGTGCGCCCCTTAGAATCATCATGAGCGACTGTCACAGTCCGCCCTCATGACATCGTGGGTATTCTCAAATTAGGTAATAAGTAACCTATGGTTCGAGCCATGACATGAATGCTAGTAGGTTGTGGCAAAGCTGCTGCCACACCTCTCACTCGATGTCTCTTGTTGTCGTGCATGACCTCTTTACTCCAAATGTGAGTCTGGTCGGCAAGCTATCGTCAGCCTGCATCCATCAACGAAACATGTTAGTGATACCAATCAACATCCTAATATCTAATCATATGTACATATGTCACATCAACAACATTCAAACCCTAACAGTCCAGTCCCTGACTCGATCCGGAGTCCAAGGAGTTTCATCGATGACTCTGTATCCTCAAGCTTCTAGAGTCTTGCACACTCAGGAGAACTTAGTTAATAGCACCTGTCAATGTAAATACAACAAAAATAACATATCATCAATCCACTGTGTCTCATAATCATAATCAAAACAACCAATCCTATAAAGAACCAGATCACTTGCACGTAAGTGTCCTCAAAGAATAAGTCATCTTAGTGCATGCAAGACCGAGATGTTACACCCAAGTTCTTATTAATATATTGAATCTCATCTCAAACCCATAATGTATTATTTGCATCATATCTATCCACCATACCAACAAACTCCCTCACCTGGGTAGCTCACGCCTTTTCATTTGAATTGTTAGTCGAGCATGCACAATTGTGAGACCATCTAGTGATATATGCCATGGGTCATTTGATGATGTATAAATTGAGGGTATTCACCATAGTGGAATTTTCAATGGAGGATTTGCATCATGTCTATCCACCCTACCAACAAACACCCTCGTCGGGGTAGCTCAAGCCTTTTTATTTGAATTGTTAGGTGAGTGATCCGTGATCTTTTCATTGATGTGAATTATTAAAGAATTTTATTAAATGAGCATAAATTGAAGTGCACCATAAATAAGGAATAACTCAATAACGAAGAGACATAAGCATCAGATCTGAACAAAAAAAAAATGATAACAGATTTCGCCCCTAGTGGACTATGTCTCCAAGTCCTGTTGTCAAATGTATAGGCATTTTTATTAACTTAGCAAAAGAATTTGGCAATATAAAAAAGTATACCTCATTCTAGAGTTAAGTTGGAGAAGATTTTCCCATATCAAAGAACAGACAGCACCATTGGATTTGTGGCATCGAATTACCCAAAAATGATTGTCTCCACACCTCGATCTGAGTATGGCACTTCTAGGCCCCTGAGAAAATTCATCTCCATTTTCATGCCCTCAGTCTGCAATCATGATTGTCCTTTGCATCATTTTTTGTGCTCTAGTACATCCTTTCACGTGGCCTGGTCTCCCCCCATGCCCTCCTGAAACCTCCTTTTAAAATAAAACGGGGTGGGTTTACCAACCCCGACTGTTTGGCCCAACGGGTGGTTCTCCCCTAACTTTGGAAAACAACGATATAGTTGACGTAGTATGGTTTGGCTAGTTTGATATATGGCGAGAATTGAAATTATAGTGGCAGATATGGGGTTTGATGCTAGCCAACCCATTTTTGTTTTTGAATTTTTGGTTGCTCACCCTCATTGGGCATTTTTCCATTGCCACGTGCCAGCCCATGACTGAGCCATGTGGCAACCAAACATTGGCCCACGTCATCCACATGTACAATCACCCTGTCACGGTTTCCAATGAGTCACATGTAGGGTTTCACTTAGTCTTCTCAACCTTCACAAGAGTTTGCAGGGGGAACCTTTCACTTAACCTCCAATAAAAACTTGATAGCTTGGGGTGGCTCTTTACATGGCCTTTCTCCTTTACGCATGATTTGAATAGAACTCCAACAATTCCTACTCATGCACTCTGCTTGTTATTTTTTTCATGTATTTTCGAGCCAAATCCCTCGGCAGCCTCCTCCAAAACAAAAATGCCAAACTATATAGCCTCGCACCTTATGACCACGATTAAGATTACCAACAGCCTCATGCATTGCTACAATCATGATTTAGATTGCCCGGTAGCCTCACACATCGCTACAATCGAATCTTTCTCCATCTATTGCACAATTTTCTCCTCTATGTGGCCTTTCTGATGACCTGATACCACTTATTGAGCCTGTAAGCTCATAGAGAAACAATTTTACAACAAAGAATAAAATAAAATGGAAAACAGAGTAAATCACACAAGATGCACAACGTTTTTACATGGTAAAACCCTTAGCAACGAAACATCCATGAGATTGGTTGTCATATGGTCAACATAGAATGGGTTCTTAGGGGGGTTTGAGGGTTTTGAATCAATTTATGCATTCAAAAACATGATTTGAGCACCAAAAAATTACGATTTCTCTAACAATCATGTTGCCAAATTCCAACGATAATTATCGATAAAGTTGAAAACATCAATTAAGTTTCTATGTCAAAGTAAAAAGCAAGACTGACATGAACCAATCTAAGTTGAGTATAAAGTGAAGAAGGTGGTTCATGATAGGGTAGTGGTGATCAGATGTAGTGGTTCAAAATAGATAAGATGAAGGTGAAAATGTTCAAATTCTTAAACATTTGAATAAAACCAAGAATAAATATGTGTTCCATTCATATTGTAATGCTATAGATATGGATGGTGTGGATATTGCTTTGTGGTATCCTTGGATGGACATAGTTTGTACAGTTAATATTAATGTGAAAAAGTATTTTTTGAAGCTTCAGTACAATAAAATGAAATTTACATGGTAGGATATTTCTCTTACCAAGCAAGAACGGCCCAAGGGCCTTCCTTTGAGGGAGTATCCTTAGTTTTCTCTAAGTTTATTCATGTGTCCATATTTCCTTATGTGTCCACTTTTGACTCATCCATGGGAGGGTCCATTTCAGGTGGATCTTCCTTTGTAATCAATTGATGTTCTTCCTCGGCTCCAACCCACCAGATTAGTTTTTGTTGATGATTTTTAACTTGTCACAACCCTTTTCGATAGTTTGTTGTTAAATGACCTATTTCAAAGCACGTTCTACAATGACAAGAGACATGTTCATAATCAGATTTTTGCATCCAAGAGTAGTTCTCACTTTTCAAACTTATTTCTACTAGAAATCCTTACACAAATGCGAGCATATGTAGTGATGCATTGTTTCRTTGTTTCCAAAATTTTGTGATAATACCTTCCAAGAGTTTTACCAATGGCTCAAAGAGTGGCTGAACTCCAAAAATGAAAAGGTAGATTTGTGAATATGACCCACACAGGAGCTTAACAAAAAGAATCTGCAAATGGGTCGAAAGAAGGAGTTCAAGGTTTCATACATAATAGATAGAGGCCCCCCACAACCAAGGTATATAGTTTAAAACCAAGTCCCTCTCTTTAGGAAGATAAAACTCAACAATGAAGAAACCCTCTTCACATGGATAAATAAAAGCCTCCTTTTTAAGTAGGGTTTTAGGAATCCTACATCAATTTGTGCAAATCTAAAAATCAAGGAAAAAAATAGTTGAAATGGTAAAAAAGTGCATTTTCATTGTAGAAGGCCACCTGAACTGCAACATCATATTTTAATATGGGAATAGTTATGGGCTAGACTGCAGCCTCTTCAACCAAAATACGAGGAGAAATCAAAATGTTTTTCACCATATCGTTGAAAAAGTATACCTAGATTACTATTTGGAAGAAGAGGATTGAATCTACATCCATTGTCAATACAAGCTCCCACATGCTGCCCAAAACTACCTTCCATGTGACTACTAAGAATACTAGAAGAGGAAGACATTACAGAAGAGGAATGAGCTTCCACCATGCAATAAATAGATCCGTCTAGAGGGGAAGAATAGTTTTGTACCACTACCACATAGGGAGACGTCACAGAAATGAAGACTAGTGTGGAAGTATTGGCCATACGAGACTAGATCAGGATGAAATAAGTATGCATGTGTGGATAAGGAATAACCCTAATAACAACCACCTGAATTAGTCGTGTGGGATCCATCCTCCTCTTAAATAACATATATTATTAAAAGTAAAATTATCAAATTATTCATGAACATTTTATTTTATTTTATTTTTATAAATTAAAATACTGTAATCTTTCGCACCCTGTTTTGAGATTGTATTGAAATGGAATTTGAAATGTGGTATAAACATTGATCCTTTAATTTTATGATATCAAGATATTTCATTTTTTTGAAAGCTTAATACATCTAGTGAAATCACTTCTCATGACTTTTTGACATTAGGTATTTACTTATGATGTTTATACTTTCATTTATAAAAAAGATGAGTATGGTTATGATATCACTTGTGAAGAATTTTTCAACCATTTGTATTTAAGTATGACATGGATTACATTTATAGTATTGTATATTTTATAATGATATGAGATTTAAGCTAATAATTTTTATGTATCAGTTTTATAAATGAATTTAGAAATATTGTAACTTTATTTATATTAAAAGGGATTAGAATTTGTGTAATTTTTTATATAGTAAAAATTTGAAGCAACAATATTAATTTTTATTTTAGGAATTATACTTATATATTTATTTAAAATAGAATTAGCATAAAATTTTCTCTCCAAAAAATATACAATAGATTTATCATTTTGCTACACAATTCTGCAACTTTATTATCAAAAATATAATTGTCATGAGTACAATTTAAAATGATCAAACCATTGCATTTATAAGTATTTTTACATTTATTTTATAACTTTTTAAAAGTGTCATGTTTTAACTCCATGTTGAGTTAGAGAGGAATTACACATATTCCTCATTCCAAATTGTAGAAAGAGTCTCACGACGCCTCAGTCTGCCTATAATTTTTCACTCGACTTGGAGTTCCCAAGTTTTTCGTGGTCATGTGACACCATAGTGTTTCAGGCCCAATGGCTACACCAACCCGATCTTACTTCACTTGGACTATGACTCTTCACTAAAGGTGCCCCCATAACAAACCTTGAGCTACAATGAGTTGGTCACAAAACACTTAACCTTTTCATGTTAAATCTAGTAGGTGCATACCCACCCATGGACAAACTAATGCAACACACTTAGTCAAGTTTCACAACTCATACAATTTAACACAAGTATATAACTATGCAAGATAGCATTCAACAATGGCACAACTATTATGTTTTAGTGGTACCAAGACATGCCTAATGCTTGTAATAACATTGATACACGATGCTACAAGTTACAATACATGTACAAGAGTGGAGTTGAAAATCATTACAATTTTACCAAGAAACTTCAACCAAGTTAACTTCCTGAACTACCTTCCATATTCACACATTCACCCGCTTGTCACAACCACAATTATGGCTCACTCGGACTCCTTGTCAACTCAATTAAATTTTTCTTCCTTGTCAATTTTTCTTGCGTTCCATGTGCTCTCTTGGATCTCTTTCTTGATCTCTATGTTGTGATTGATGATCTCTTTTTCCTTCTAGATTAACTTGTATATCGCGTCTCCAATATATAGGCACCTAACCCCTTTGTTCGAAGGGTTTTGTCCATTGGAAATAACTTGAGCCAACTCATAATTATGTCGTTTGGTTTGGTCAAGTCACAACGAATCCACCACGTTTCCCATCATTGGGTTATCTGCGCCCCTAACTTTTCCATGTACAAGTAGGGTCCATCCACTTCCTCAATCTTAGCAAACCAACCGAGATATCTTCACCTACACATTACACCCAAGGAATGCATCCCCAAGATGTATGCAAGATGAGTTCATCCAATGATCACGATCCATGATGAAGTGCACCTTAAGGCACCTTGTCACTCATCGTAACCTCTAGGTGCAAAGCACTCCTTTGAGTATAATTGGTCCATTCCTTCTCAAGTCATCTATCCAAGTTTGTTCCCTTCATAGTGTGACAAGATTTGGGTCTTCCGCATCAAATCTTATACAACTGCACGACTTCCCATCCGTCTATGTTTTCTAGGGAACCTAAATATCCACACCTTTCCTTCCTAGGAAGGTGTCCATATCGATCAAGTGTATGTTCCTCATGCCCTCCTATCTAAAGCATTGATATCCTCCCCCACTCAAATGCATTGTCATCCTTGGTAACTTTAACAAAATTTCCCATCCCCAAGTTTTTTCCTGAAATCGTGCCTCCATATGAAACTAAGTTTTCTTCAAGCCCCATGTTTTATGAAACTTCCCACTAGAAACCCCAAATTACGCCACTGGAAACCTCAAATTTCTAATTCTAGAAACCCCAAGTTTCTATTAACCAACCTAGTTGTTTTGCACCCAGCTCCTACGTGATCTTCTGACCAAGTGAGATTGACCACTTCACCGAACTACCAGGATGAATTTCACCCTCTCCAAATTTCCCCTACTGCTACCTTGATGCAATCTAATTCTCTTTCCGCTACCACTGCCTACTACAACTCTTTCCACAATTATTCCCTTAGAGAGATTTCTAAATCCATCTAGGTATTGCACTTTGTTGATCTACTATTAGGTTTCTAATTTAACTCATCCATACATTCTTCCACTCATTGCTACTCCTCATGCATTGACCTATTTGTGTAGCAAATAAACTGTCACACCCAAGCTATGAGAATTCACTTTCTCGTGTCCAAACACTTGTTTCCTTCCACAACTCGATCACCCTGTGTAAATCATCACTCTTAGGCATAGTCTCTACTCTACCCACTATTGTCAAGTCACCTCCTACACCTCAACAATTTGTCAAGTCTTCACAGCTTGAGATGTAATAAAGCACATTTACCCAAGGCACTTATATTCTCCTCTTCTTTCTCTGCAACAATGAGCMAATGCRCTACATTTTAGTGAAAATATGAGGGCGAATGGATACTTGAGCCATCACCATATTCATCAACTTTTTCGTTAACGTTCTAGGTATAGTCACCATAATTTTGTGTCAAACACATGAGTAGAGGCATGTTTGACACTATTTTCCATTCACCCTCCTTCAAGGGTCATTAAATTTTTAGGTCATTCATCCATTCACCTTGTCCAAGTGTGCCTATGGATGAGTTAATGTTTTCCTTGTTTCTAACAGAACAAGGTTCTGGTGTCTCCTTCTTGACTACCCGGTTTGCAGATGGGCTCTACTCTCATCCACCAAAATGCTCAACCATATCCTTGGTTGCGACTTCCATCGATTCTTTCTCCAAAATGTCATGTCTTATCGAACACACATCAACCAATGTATCTACCACGATCACTCTATTCTCCAATATAGCTTCAAGCTACATGAGTCGAGATTCCATCTCTTCCAAAGTTTCCATGTCTATCGAGTCAATTTATCCTACTAATGTCTCATGTCCATCCATCAATCTACCTCATCCAAGTTGTCTATTGCAATTTTTTTTGGCATCTTGATTGTCTACAAAAATATGGCTCAAGGATGTATTTGGTTGATTTCCTCCTTGTTTCTCCTCATGGTAAGCATTGCACATGGACTTCCTCCTAAAAACACGGTTGGAATGTCTAAGCAAGTTATGGGTACTTAATTTTCCCTCCTCGTGTACTCTTAACCCTAGAAAACCTCAAAATCATCGATGGGTACAATGGTGAAAGTTGCACTTCCACTACAATCCCCAAGCTTCAACGAAATTTCCTTGGTCATGAAAATGTCTTTCTCCACACCCAAATTGGCATATTTAAATGTGGTCTTCATAGTCTCAAGTTGCAACCCAATATCCTGAACCACATCCTCCCTTATGAAGTTGTGATTCACCCCACTATCCACCATCGTAATTATTTCCTTACAATTGAGTTCGACTGGAACATGGAAAATATGTGTTGCGTCTTTCTCCCAGCTCACCTTAGATTCCCCCTTCAAATTGGCACCCACGACTTGCAAAAGTTCCATAGATGGACTGTATGCTTTCTCCACAAAGGCCAACTTACACTTCAATGGAAAATTCTTTGCATAATGATCCTCGACAAATCCAACATGAGAGAGGCTTGCTCTTGTCTTTTGGTGTATATGTTTGGTTGGCCTTTTCTTCACCAACTTTCTTGGACATATTCATTTTCCCCTGATCTTTCTTCTTGTCCTTTCCTTGATGCTTCTTACCTTTGGAGTAATCATTATTTATTGGACATTTATTGGCTTCGCCGTTGAATTTCAACATGTTTTCCACTACGGTAATCATTGTTGCATGAATCTACATGTTTTGGCATTGCAAGTAACTTTATGGCAATGGTTGCAAAGCATTCATGAAGTGTAAAATCCTACCTTCGTCCGAAATGTCATTAATCTCCAACATAATGCCTGAAAAATACTCAATATTGGCCTATATCCACCCTTTGTGCCTAAGTGCCAACAGTTGATTTGATGCGATCCATTCTTGGTTCCTTAGACCAAACTATGCCTTCAAGGCCACTTTCATCTCAACCCAATTTTTAGTCTTCTCCATAGTGTGCCCAACTACTAATTATTCCACATGGTTCCTCTAGCAAAGGTTCATAGTCCTTGTCAAGAACATCAGACCAATGTTCACATTGGCTTCAACCAAACTTCCATCCATCTGGTCCAAGTATTGCTTAATGCCCCAAAAAAAAATTCCAAGCCACTTAGTGTTGTGTGTGTCATCATATGGTTCTGGTTCCTTGATTTTGATTCACATTGTTACTCCCTCACAACAAAATTAAATCCATTTAGTGATTGGCTCATCTCTACCTCCATTGTTTCAACCTTCTCACCATGTTTACATAGTGAAGTCATCATTTTCTCAACGATTTTCTCTAATTTATTGAGTTGATCCTTCATTCTTGGTCTTTTGGGGTCTTTCTCTTCATCACTACCTTCTTCATGTGAGTCTTCCATGGCCACCCACCTGAGCACCCAAAGAATTCATGGATCTATGACCCAATTCTTTGCTTATCTAGTGAAACACCCAATTCTGTAAACAATCCTAAAACACTTCACCCAAAATTCACAACCAACTTTCAACCAACTCTGTAAAATGCATTCTGGAACCTATGTCGACAAAATGAACTAGACCATATCATGCCAAGTCTACAAACATCCAATCTTTCCAAGGTGTCTCTTGGCTCTTTGCACATATTGTTTCCTTGTCCTAAGTAATTCCGCGACACAATTCCCAACTCACCACACAGTCGAGTCTGAAACCCAAATATTTGTCTGATACCACATGTCACATAGGTGACAGTGGTGAAGAGCACCAAATATATCCTCAACAACCTCTAATACCACATGTCACAATGCCTCAAACGACCCAATTGTTTTTGCTCAACTTCGGGCACCCAAGTCATCCAGCTCGTGTGGGCATGCAACATCACAATGTTTTCGACTGGGTGGCTAGACCAACCTGAGATTACTTCACATTGACTACATCTATTTACTCAAGGTACACCCATAACCATCCTTGAGGTACAATGAGTCAACCAAAACACACTTAACCTTTGGAGTTTAAATCTATTAGGYGCATGCCCAACCGTGGCCAAACTACCACAACACACTTAATCAAATTTCACAACTCATACAACTTAACACAAGTATACAAGTATGCAAGAGAACATTTAACCCATGACAATGATATAACTATTATGTTTGGGAAGCACCAAGATGTGCCTAACAACCATAATAACAATGATACAAGATGTTACAAGTTACAATACATGTACATGAGGGGAAATGCAACTCGTTATGATGTTACCAACAAACTTCATCCAGGTCAACATCCTGACCTTCCTTCCATCTTTCTGCAATGATGATTAGATTAGGTTTCATGGCTTCCAATTGCATATGATTGAAGACTTCCAAAGCCTCATTAGCATACCCATTCTGAGTATGACCTGTAATCATTGCATTCAATGAGGCCCCATTATTTCTAGACAAAGAGCACTTCCAACAAAGACATTAGATTCAAGTCCACATCTAATTAGGTACCCATGGATTTCCTTGCCCAATTGTAGAGCTTCTAAGTGACAACATGTAGGGAGAAAACTCACGAGGGTGAATGCATTAGGCTTAAAACCTACCAGTTGCATCAAACGGAGGAGTTCCAAAGCCTTATTAGCATGTTTGTATTGAGCATATTTTTCAATCATGGAATTTCATGATATGTCATCTCTGTAAGGAATTTTCTGAAATACTTGGTATGCATCCTCTATGCTACCGCATTATGCATACATGTCTATGAGGGCAATTTCCACAATAGCATCCAAGTCAAATATACCTCCAATTATGTAAGCATGGATTTCCTTGCCATGTTCCAAATGCAATAGTCTTTCACATGCCTTTATTCCCAATGGAAATTTAAACTTATCTTTATTAATAGCACCTTGTTTCATTTGACAAAACAATGCAAGGACTTCAACCCATAGATTGTTCCTGACATATC
>JASDQU010171732.1:6019-21083 GCA_032191745.1 Picea mariana
CATTAATTGATCATATTACTAATCTTTGAGTGTGTCATCTTGATGTGTTTTATAAATGTTTTACTTTGTCATTAAATAAATATGCTAGGAAATGGTTTCTAGCATTGCCTAATGATAGTATCAATTCCTTTGAGATATGTTAGAACATTTTATTCGATAGATGGATGGAAAAAAAGAAAATAATATATTTCTTTTGAATGCTTGGAATAACAAAAAATAAATGAGAATGATACTATTGATAAATTTAACAACTATTTTGATAATGTTATGTAGGATATCCCTCAGACTCATCAACCTACCCCAACCACTAATTGACAAGTATTGTTGTAATATATTTAATTTGTATGCTTCACCTTGAAGGTCATAATGAAGGCATTAATAATGGGGCACTTCCACGAGGAATGAAAAGTTATCTTGTACAATTTAGTAGGCTCCCCTACTATGAACACCTATAAATTGTTCATGTGTTTGATACAATGCACATCAGAAAGAATGTGACAAAAATGTTATGGAGAATATTATATGGAAGGAGTGACAAAGAAAAAATTGTCAATATTTGTAATGTAATTAAGGAGGCCAATCATGCAATGAAAAGTGTGATTCATTTAAATAATGATGGAGACCAAAATATAAGCAATTCGGTCCATATGAATTTCTTATTTTTCTTTTGCAATTCAGTTATAGGGTTTGCGATCTTTGAAAATCATTCAACAAATATTCGATAATAACCTGCCAACCCAAGATCAGAGCAACCTTTCCCTTCTGATAGCGTGAATCGTTGCAAAAACCCTAGTCCATCGCCTCCCCATCTCAGCCTCTCCTATGGCCTCTCCGGATCCAAACCCTGATCCTCCCTCAGATTTCCTTGACGAAGTCGTCGCTTTCAAATATCTGGTGGGTTCGCTTGAAAACCCTCCCACGCACCGTACGGCTTCAAAATTCGTGAAAAAATTGGATCAAATCCCAGAAGTGTCAATTCATTGCCACGGTTGCACGAAGAAAAGCTCTCTCATTTGCCTCCATATCACTTGTAGGCCAATTCATGGGGTTATGAACTTCACCTCACTAAATCGACCTTTGGATTGAGCGGAACTAACACCCTCTCGTAAAGGGGTGCATGAATCACTTCTTATGTGGTAAGGTCTTCTATATTTTTTACTTTGAGCATAAAGAAGACAAAAATATAATTTTTAGAAACAACCCTTACTTCTTCGGCCCAAGAGGGTTATACTTAAACAAATGGACCCCAGATTTTGACCCAGAAAATGACATCCCGTTAGTCGTTCCATTCTAGGTGCGGCTTCCGAACTTAACATTTAATTGTTGGGGAGATGAAGTTCTAAATAGAATTGGAGACTCATTGGGAAAATTTATTGATAGGGTTGAACCCAAGTCTAGTTTTTATTCTTGTGCTAGGATTTGTGTGAAAGTAGATCTAGAAAAAGGGCTTCCAGAAGAAATCAAGTTAAAGCTAGACGACTGAACTTACATCCAAAAGTTGGACTATGAGAAACTCCCATTCAAATGCAAGACCTGTCATGAATACAACCACTTTGCTATAAATTCCCCCGTAATAAACAATCACAAGAAATTGATGCCTCATAATAAGAAGAAGGATGGAAACAGGCCAGGAAGAAAGCTAACACTGGAAAAGAAACAGGCCTCGGCCCTAGATCTTTAGGATCCATCCCCAAAACGGGTTCCTCTCGCCAAAACCCTATTGTCAAAACCCTCCCTAAAAAATCCGCCCCCAACCCCACCATCAACCCCTCTACGCCAATTCAAAACTCCTTTGAAACTCCGGGAGAACCATCCTCAAAGAAAACCCCCTCTTCTGGGCCAGTGTTGATACACGTATCCTTTTCTCCCCCAGTCTTTGAAAGAATAGAATAATAGTGAGGAATTGAGGAAACCTCGCATGAGGTCACTCAAGAAGAGGAGCCACAAGAATCTGACTAATCTTTTTTAAAATTGCATTCCAACCAAGATGTGGAAGAAGGGGAAATTCCCCCAGATAAACCTAGAAAGTCTGGTCGTAGATCCAACAAAGAAGTCAGAGAAGAAACGACGTCAAAATAAAAGGCACAAGGCAAGCAACTATCTATCGAAAATTCCATGCATACCTCAACTCGTAGAAGAGGAACTAAAGGAGTTGATCTCCTGGCTCATGGAAGTCGGGCCTCCTCTACCCCGCATAAATGAATATCCTCTCCTGGAACTATAGGGGATTTGGAAATAAATCCAAAGCTGAAGCCCTAAGAGATCTCAAAACTATGGCCAACCACTCAGTAATCCTCCTCCAGGAGACAAAAATGGAGGTGTCAACGATTCTACAAACAACTAAAAAAGTTTTCAAATTTAGTGGTGGAATAGTTGTAAGCTCTCAAGGAGCATCTAGTGGCATAGAAACCCTCTGGATGAAAAGATATAGAATCTTGAGGTAACTCTAGAAACTCAAATCTGGCTTCTAACTGTTCTTAAAAATAAGAACTCCAGTAACACTATCTTAGTCATTAATGTTTATATGCCCAACTCCTACAAGGAAAAAATCACTTGCCGGAACTCTCTTTCTATGCTAAAAAATTCTATTGATCTCTCCTCTTGTATAATCGGTGGTGATTTCAACAACCATCTCAACTCAAGGGAAAAGAAAGGATGTAGTAAAATCAAAGATCCTTTCTCTAAAAATATATATGATCTCATCTCAGATTGGGATCTGGAGGACGTCAAACCGTCTAAGGGAAAGTACACCTAGAACAATAGGCACTCCAGTCTCTGCCATATAGAATATCGAATTGACCTTTTCCTCATTAACAATAACTTCCTTCTCTCCCCCCTAGAAATCTCCTCTCATATCCTCACGTTTGTTATCTCCAATCACAAACCAATCTCCTTGAATTTCAATAACCCATTGAACTTTGTCCCTCTACCATTTCTCTTTAACCCACTCTGGACTGAAAACCCATTTATCCCACCCCTCATCCAAAAAACGTGGTCCTCCCCTTTCTCTGGGTCTCCCATTTATATATGGGAAAGCAAGCTAAAGGCAGTCAAAACAACTCTCAAGATTGTGTGAAAGCTTCCTACATCTCTCCACATCAAGAAATACAAAAAAAGGTCGAACTTATTTTGACAATTAAACAACGGTTGGAAGAAGAGGAGGTCACTGATTCACTCCTAAATCAAGAAAAATAAGCCAATTAGAAACTACACCATTCCATGCGCAGAGAAGAGGAACGCTGGATATTGAAGTCCAGAAGTCTTTGGCTAAAAGAAGGGGACCCAAATACTTCTTTTTTCCACAAACAAGCACAAAATAGGAGGAAAAGAATATGGTTACTTCCATCCTTTCAAATACTGGAAAATGACTCAATACCTTTGAACAAGTCAAGGAAGCATCCTCTCAGCACTTCTCTTCCTTATATCAACAACCAAGCAATGAAGGAACGAATGAAGAAACTCAAGAAATGTTAGCTAACATTCCAAACATCGTCTCTGAGCATGATAACAGTCAATTATTTAGGGAGATAATTGAAGAAGAAATAGCCAAAGAAGTGTGAGACATGGACCCATATAAAGCCTCTGGGCCTGACGGGTTTTCAATCATATTCTACCCCTCCTTTTGGGTCACCTTAAAACGAGATCTAAAGAAAATGTTGAACTACACTCTTCAAAAACAAAAAATCGGAGGAGCCACAAATTCTACCTCCATGGACCTCATTCCCAAAGACTCCAATCCCTCAAAATTCTATCGCTTATGTCCCATCTCCCTCTGCAACTCCTCGTATAAAATACTCACTAATATCATTGCAAATCATGTAAAACCCTTGATATCCATTCTTATCTCAGAAAACCAGGGAGGTTTTAAAAGAAAAAAAACAGATTACAGACAACATCATTCTTTTTCAAGAGGCCATTCATGCCAACAAAAAAAGAAATGCTCCAGGCATGGTCATCAAGCTAGATATGGCAAATTCTTTTGATCAATTCAAACATTCTTTTCTGTACTCAGTCCTCAAAGCTTATGGTTTCTCTGAAGTTTGTATTTGTTGGATCAAGGCTTGCATCGGTTCCCCTTGGATCTCCCACTCGATAAATGGTTTCCCCTCACAGTTCTTCAAGGCCAACAGAGGTCTTCGATAAGGATGTCCCCTTTCCTATTTCCTTTACATCCTCCTAGCAGATTCTCTCAGTCAAAAATTGGAAGAATAAAGAAGGATAGGCAGACTCTCGGGGCTACTCATCATGAGAGGGGTCAAGGAAACAAATCATTCTCAGTTTTCAGATGATACACTTCTTCTGGGGGAGGATTCTGTAATTATAGCCAATCACTTTTAGAAAGTTCTCGACTCTTTTCTTTTAGATTCTGGAGGAAATTGAACTCTACTAAATGTAGGATCTATGGATGGAACGTTCCAGGACACACCAAAGACCATATTTCCAGAATTTTCGGGCTCCCTTTCATCACTACTTGGACCTATTTCAAATATTTAGGTATGCATATCTTCCTAAATTCCTATGGAACTACGGCTTGGAAAGACTTCATTGAAAAAAATCTTGCA
Source organism: Picea mariana (assembly GCA_032191745.1). Lineage (NCBI taxonomy): Eukaryota > Viridiplantae > Streptophyta > Pinopsida > Pinales > Pinaceae > Picea > Picea mariana. The sequence continues at coordinate 10,582 of JASDQU010171732.1, forward strand.
AGGATCCAAAGTTGGAGAGGTCGCTGGATCAATCCAGCTGTAAAAACAATGCTTCTCATATCTGTCCTCTCCTCACTCTCCATCTTTCAATGTTCCATCCTTCTTTCCCCAAAAGGATCTCTTGAAAAAATATCTAAATCTCTCTGAAGTTTCCTTTGGGATGGTGGGAAAACAAATAATAAAAAATTCCACCTCCTCAACTGGAAACAAGTTTGACAACCTCTCAATACACGAGGACTTGCTATTAGAGAACCTATCCTAATGAATACTTCTCTAGGAGAAAATATAGCTTGGCGTTTAATCATAGGAACTACAAAATGGTGGAAATCAACTCAAATAGCCAAATACTTCAACTCCTCAAGATTGCAATGTATGGATACCCCCACTCCCCCCCTCCCTAGTTCCCCAATTTGGCGTCTCCTGAAACATGCGTCCCCTATTATCAAATATAAACTCTCCTGGGCCCCAGGGAATGGATCCCATATAAATGTCTGGACCGACCGTATCCTGGATATTGATCCATTGAATAGTCAAGAGCCCCTCCACCCCCTAAAAGATTCGTGGTACTCCAAGGGTATTCTTCTTTTGAAATACTTCTGCCTCTCGGATTCTGATGGGGAATGGATAAATTGGAAATCATTTAACACCCATGTCCACCTTCGACTCTTGATCTCCACCCTATTCAATAATCTAGTCATTTTTTCTCCCACTCATCTCTCTTTACCCGACTCCCGTAGTTGGGGCTCTACAATCTACTCTATTAAAGCAAGGTATTCTCTCCTACAATCTTATGACTAAGGCTCCCCAGTCTCCAAAATATGGAAATAAATTTGATTTGTCCCTTCTATACCTAAAGTAAATATCTTATGATGGCTGATGGTCCATGGAAAAATATTAACAACAAAAAACTTGCAAAAACGGGGAATTCTGGGTCCCTCTCGATGCCCCCTCTGTCATACAGCCTATGAATCCATTCCTCACCTCTTCCTGGAGTGCACATTCTCTTCTCAAATCTAGAACCTTCTCTACCTTCCCATGTCCCACCCCCCTGAGAACTGGAATGATATTTTTGTCTCCTGGAAACAAAGATATGCTGATAGCTTAAAAAACAAGAAACATTTCACCCTTCTCTAGAGACAAATTCCCAAATTTGTCTGCTAAGAAGTATGTATTGCTCGTAATCATACTATTTTTCATGAGAAGTGTTGGCCCTTGGTTATGGAAGTATGCAAATATCAAGAAAGAAAAGGGAGAATGTGAACTTTGTGGAAGACACAGTGATTGTTATTGGGTTGAAGTAAGCAAAAGAGAAGAAAAGACAGAGTGAAGCCCGAGAAAGAAAGACGTTGGACGAGGATATTGGGGATGAAAAATAAGTAAGAAAGAAGGATTGTGGACATGTCAGCAAGCGAAAAAATCCACCATTGGATGCTTTGGAGTACCACGCGAGAAGGAAGGAAAGATAGGCTAGCGAAGCCCTGGAAATATGGGTCAAGCTAACCTAGGGTTTTGGTATCTAGGGTTTTGGACACCTAGGTTTTGGCCTAAGGCTGTTGGTGAGCTATTTCAATGTATAAATAGAGGTCAAGAGGACTTGGGTTGGGTTGGTATCATGATACATTATCATTGTTTATGTGAGTGATTATTGTATTGTGAGAGAGAAGTGCTAAGTGTGGGAGCCTTCTGGTATTGTAAGATCTTCAGCTGGGTGCGCAGGGAGGGAAGAGAAAGAGAGGAGAAGAAAGAAGATATGCTAGCTAAGAGTGCAGACAAGAACTATATGCTTTACCTCAATATATTATAGCACAGTTCTATGGACGTAGCCCTAGAGAGAGGGTGAACCACGTATATTTTGTGTTGTGTGTGATTGGTATTTTGTATTTGTCATTGATATACTATGATTGCATTTTTTCTTTAGATCTAATAAGTAGATGTGCAGAATAGATCTAAGTTGATAAATGATATATGAATGCTATGTTGTTCTTGTGTTAGTTCCACTTGATATTCCCTTTGGTTGTAGACATCTCTGTCCTGCAACCCCCTCATAATTGCTTCGGGTGAGACTGCATCTGCTTCGTAGGTGGTGCCGAAAGGGCCAGTAGTTAGGTCTTGTTGGTGCAATCCTGGAATTGAACCCTGGGTCTACCCCTATGCCAACAAATGGTTCCATTGCCGGGACCAGATTCTTTTTAAGGGAATGCCAAGGTGGTTTCCATCGAAGATATAGATTCAAAAGTGGATAGAGGATCAAGAGAAGAACTTCGTTGAAGCCTAGAATATGAACCCTAATATTAGCACTGAGGATTGGATAGAAATACATATCTTCATTGATATACATGAGATATTCTTTGAAGGGTACATCATAGAGTTTTTTGTTGACAGATTAGAGTCGTACAACCAATCTGAAATATATTTCTTCAAGGGACCCAGAGGAAAATTTCTACAATTCTTGAAGTTGAGACTCAAGATGCTATTGCATGAAAAGAACATCTTGAAGATACAATAGATTGGTCAAATCTAGAAAAGATAATGTTCAAGAATTCAGACAACGACAACGACATAGAAGCTGGACATACACGCAGTGGGAGAGTGTTCCGAGAGGTCCACCTTGAAAACCTATTTAAGAAGAAATATGGGGAGGAGGGTTTCTATAGTGGAGAAGAAGAAGATCTGACGAACAAAGAACATTCAGAACCTGCTGGGACAAAGGAAGGACAAGCTGAAGAACTTCGCTGAGGAGAACCTGAAAACTCAGAAACTGCATAGACCATCAAAGTAAGTACTGTAATCCTTCCTGTTGATTCAGTCTTAAGTAACCGGAGTAATCCCAGTCACCAGAGCATCCAAAGCACTGTCAATAGTAGTCCACCACACATTCAGTCATGAATCCTAGGAAGATCTATGGCAAATGAGATGAGACTCCCTATATTTAGGGGAGATGGATTTGAAGATCCCGATCAACATTGGTTTCTATGTGAATTCGTATGGAACATTAAGAATTTTACAGATGAAACTGTCAAAAGAACCTAGTTCAGTACAACTCTCAGATATCACGCACTGAGTTGGTATTTGAAACTTGTCCAAGGACTTGCACAGCCTAAGCCATTGAATTAGACCAAGAATGCGATGATTATAGAATTCAAGAAACCTAAGTCAGAATCTCAATGTATCATAGAGCTGAAAGAGATCAAGAAGAAGGTAGCTGAACTTGTTTGGGAGTTTGATCAAAGATTCAAGACCTTAATAGGTCGATTAACTTTTCAGATTCCAGACAAGAAGAAAAAGGAATGGTTCATTGCTGCCCTTATAACACACATCAGAGTTCCCCTGATGCAACAAAAGATTGCTTCGTAGGCTGAGGTGTTGGAGATCGCCATGAAGCTAGAATCAACCCCCATGGGAGAATCTCGTTCAGGTATGAGTCAGATCCGAGTCAACTAACTAGCTTGTCTCTGCAGGTCGAAGATATGAATAAAGACAAGGGAAAAGATAAAAGAGAAGACATTTGGTGTGTCATATATAGATTAGAAGGTTATGACAAGGAACACTGCCCTTTATTCAATGAATATTTGGCTTCTAGAGCTCCGATCCCCTTGAAGAAAGTCACCTTACCCTGGTGCGAGGTATGCAGAAACATACATTGTACTGGTGAGTGCTATTATATGCAAAAGTATGTTCAGACACCTACAAATTTGTATTGTACATTCTGTAAGTCTATAGGAAATGATGATAGGGATTGTAGGGCTTATGATCTCATGCATGAAAGGTCAAGAGACATATATAAGATCCAAGGCAAAGTACAACAAGAAGGAAACACTACGTATTACAACTCTCCAGGAAGAGGAAAATTCAATCCTCACGGTGGATTCAAAGGAAGAGGAAAAGGAGGAGGAATGGGTCGAGGCCGAGGACAGATCATCTGTTATAACTGTGCACAACCTGGACACCTTGCAAGGGATTTTTAGAACCCTTGTACTACTTGCGGCTATTGCAACTTGTTTGACCATGTTATAGAAGATTGTCATGTACTGCTAGCTAAGCTTCAGGAAAGACAAGGACCCCAGTAGAACCCACAAGTGCAATTGATCTATGATGAACCTCGCGGAGAAGACCCTAGAGTCGCTGTTATAACTAGAGGAGGCATTGTTACAGGAGAAGACAAACTGACACAAGGGAAGACTACAGAAGATTCAAGAATCCGGAATTCCTATACACTTGTATTAACTTTTGATGCAAATAAAGAAAGACAGATGTTTGAGGAAGCTAGGAAAGAATTCAAAGGAAACCAAGGCTCTACATCAAAGACAAGAATAGAAGTGAGAGAATATGAAATGCCTCTGGAATTTGATCATTCTGCTTCACCAGAAGAAGGAAAAGAGGTAAGCAAGCTCATGGAATTCCTATACACTTGTATTAAATTGATTCAGGATGAAAACATTTTACAAGAGCTACAGAATCTAATCAGACAATATGAACTAGGAAAGATAGACCCCTTGTTTAATAGGGAAGTACACCAAATTGGCCAGAAGAGAAGGACAAATAAGGAATTTCATTTTAACGCTCAAATAAGAGAGTATGAGATAAACTATGTGGTCCTCGACTTAGGGTCGAAGGTCAATGTCATGATGAAGCAAACCTGGGCACAGATGGGAAAACCAAAGTTGATCTATTCCCCTATCAGGCTTAGGATGGCTAACCAACAAGCTGTCATCCCATTTGGACGATTGAAGCATGTCACTGTGGACATTGATGGAGTAATAACATTTGCAGATTTTGAGGTAATTGAAATAGTTGATGACAATTGCCCTTACCCTGCGCTGTTAGGAATTGATTGGGCCTTCAATAACTCTACTGTTGTTGACTTAAATAAAAGACGTATGAATTTTGAAGGAGATGGCCTCAGGGTCATCGTACCTTTAGATCCAGATGAAGGTCAGCGATACGCAGAGCCCATCAGAGAAGAAGACTGCGCATATGCACTAGAAAACATATACAAGCTAACAACCAGACATCAGGATTACATTAATCCTACAACCGATGGGAATCTAAGCTGGCGAAGTGACAACGCATGCTCATCAGACTTAGAATAAGCACTGGAGAACTGGCAGAACCAGATGTATGAAGTATCTACAAGGAGATGTGCTATATTAACTAGAGAAGTTCACTAGATCGACACGACAGTAAGTAACTTACCCACATTTGATGGTCTGAATCCGTTAGAAGCCTTCCTATTAGACTTTGAAGCAAGTGTAACAACACAACAAAGGTTGTTGGCAATGGATGAGGCCTTGAAAGCCACACCAACAAGATGGTGGGGGACACACAAAAGTAATATTACAGATTGGGTACAATGTCATACTCTGATGACAACGCGATTAATAGCACAAGTAGAAGGCTGCGAAGTTCGCTACACAGGTCGAAGCTGCCCAAAGGACCATGTGTGAAGCTATGAGGAAGCCTGGAGCAACAATTCTCAAGAACAATGGGTGAAAAAATTCATTAACACACTGGAAACGACACCTATCAACTGTTACCTTCAAGTATAACTGTGCCTCATCACCACATATTGGAAAGGTATGACTCAAAATTTTATGACTACATTCTTATTTGAAAGTCAATTTCCTTCAGTAGATCAAACACTGTGGATTGTGTGACAGAAAGTATTCAAGGAGGTATCCAGACTTTCCTTAGAACATGAAGAGGATGAATGGATTGCGCCTCTCCAGAAACTGTAAGGTTGTTACAACATCAATATCGACGAAGACGATGATCCTAGGAAGGTGAACATCGTAGAAATAGAGGGCCAGAGAGATGTGGAAGGACCAGGAGTCAAGCTGCCATTCATTGGACATCCAATCAAGATTAAGAAGGTTAATATTGGAACAGAGCAAACACCAAAGTTTGAAAATGTTGGATATTACTGGGATGCTACTACCATTGATAAAATTATAGAATTAGTGCATGAATATCAGGACTTGTTCCCAACCAAGTTCACTAATATGAAGGGCATTAGAGGGCCTATGGGAGAGATGAGGATCCCTTTAAAAATAGATGCTAGACCAGTCAAACAAAGACCTTACAGATTGAACCTTATATATAAGGAAAAAGTGAAGATTGATCTTGACAGAATGCTGGAAGCAGGGATTATAGAACCTGTGGAAGAATCAGAGTGGATAATCCCTATGGTGGTGCAAGACAAGAAAACAGAAGAAATCAAGATATGCGTAGATCTCAGGAAGTTGAATGATGCTTGTTTGCATGACCCCTTCCCTACACCATTCATTGACGAAGTGTTAGATAATGTGGGAGGCCAGGAAGTATATTCTTTTACAGATGGATTTTCAGGATACCATCAGATCTAGATTGCCAAGGAAGACCGCCATAAGACCACATTTGCAACAGAATGGGGATCCTACCAATATACAGTGATGCCATTCAGATTGAAGAATTCCCCAGCCATCTTTTCCAGGGTGGTGGTCGAAGCATTCAAGGAATTTCTGCATAAATTTTTAGAAGCATACTTTGATGATTGGACTGTGTTTAGTTTGTTGAAAAATCACATTGAATGTCCAAGGCTAATGTTGGATAAATGCAGGCAGTGTCAAATTGATTTGAATCTGAAGAAGTGCATTTTCTTTTCACCATTTGGAGTTCTGTTAGGACATATTGTATGTAAGCAAGGAATGCTGGTAGATCCATCCAATATTGCTATTATAGTTGATCTACCCCCTCCTACAATAGTTAAACAGCTGCGCACTGCGCTGGGACAACAGGCTACTACAAGAAGTTCATTAAGGGATATGATGTGATTACAACACCCATGGATAAGCTGGTGAAAAAGGATTGTCAGTTTAGTTGGACTGAAGAATGCTAGCGGAGCTTCAACACACTAAAATAGAAAATGGTTACTGCACCCATTCTGGTTTTCTCAGATTGGACCAAGGAGTTTCATGTGCATGCCGATGCATCATCCATTACATTGGGAGCTGTGTTAGCACAACCAGGAACATGAGACATTGACCACCCGTTAGCCTTTGCTAGAAGGAACCTATCCACAATTGAGATTAATTATACCACTACTGAAAGAGAGGGATTAGCCATGGTGTATGCATTGCAGAAATTTCACCACTATTTGTTAGGAGGACACTTTAAAATGTTTACTGATCACTTCGCGTTGAAGTACCTAGTCAAAAAGCCAGTGTTGGGGGGAAGAATATGCATATGGCTTTTGCTGTTTCAAGAATATGATTTTGAGATCATAGTAAGACCAGGAAGAATGAATAAGGGTCCTGACCACTTGTCGAGGTTGGAACATGGAGAAGAGCCCACTAATTTGGACGATACACTGCTATATGCACAACTACTAGCCATTAGAAAGATCAATGATCACTTCACAGAGATATTCCAGTTCCTATCAATAGGAATGGCACCTAGTGAGTACACAATTCCACAGAAGAAACAACTAGCAGTGCGCACTGCAGATTTCTCACTTATAGCTGGACATCTATACAAGATGGGACCAGATGAGATTTTGCGAAGATGCGTTATGGAGGCAGAACGACCGCTGATCCTTGCAGAAGCTCATGAAGGCATCACAGGAGAACATTATGCAGGGAAAGCAACTACGCAGAAGGTTCTTAGATCTGTCCTTTGGTGGCCTACCTTACATAAAGATGTGAAAGACTATTCGAGAGCCTGGGATGTATGCCAAAGAGTTGGGAAACCATCCAGAAGAGATGAAATGCCATTGGCACCACAACTGACCCTAAAATCATTTGAGAAATGGTCCATTGACTTCGTTGGACCTATAAACCCGTTAGGAAAGCGTACAGGAGCAAAGTACATCATCACTGTGATAAAGTACTCGACCAGATGGGCCGAAGCAAGAGAAATCAAGGATTGTAGTGCAACTACAGTTGCGTGCTTCATATTTGATGACATCATAACCAGGTTTGGATGCCCAAAGATCCTCATGAGTGATCAAGGAACACATTTCATAAATAAGATAGTTGAAGCCTTGACTGAATAATTTATAGTCCACCATCAGAAGAGAACACTGTACCATCCTCAAGAAAATGGGAAAGTTGAAGCATTCAACAAGATCTTGGAGACAACACTAACCAAGATTTGTTGTGTGAGCATAGATGATTGGGATTTAAGAGTACCGGCAATGTTATGGGCCTATAGAACCACTTGCAATAAGCTAACAATGCAGACCCCCTTCAAGCTGGTATACGGTCTTGAAGCTGTTGTTCCCATGGAATATCTGGTACCAAGCCTGAGAATTGTTTCTTTTATAGATATGGATGACACTGGAGCTGTTCAAGAGAGGCTTTCACAATTGGTCGAACTTGAGGAAGATTGATTCATTGCAGGATTCCATCAACAAGTTCAGAAGGAAAGAGAGAAGGCCTACCATGGCAGGCACATCAAGCAGAAGGAATTTAGACAAGGAGACCTAGTGCTGGTCTATGACAACAAGTTCATAAAACATCCTGGAAAGTTCAGAATGCATTGGCTAGGGCCATGTGAGATTGATTATGTTACAGAGGGAGGAGTTGCACAATTAAAGACGTTGAATGGAGAATGGAAGGAAGGATTAGTGAATGGGAGTCGACTGAAGTTGTATTATGACAACTAGCTTCCTTGCAGCTCTCAGTAGAAGCATGAAGAAAAGGGTCTAGGTACTAGGTGCAATTGAAACTGGGTACCAGACACAAAAAAAACAATTTGCACAAGGAGGAAGAGGAGGCATAAAGCATAAAGAAAAGGCTACACTGTGCAACCTAGAGTCGAAGTAAAATAGGAAGATTAGATATGAAGTGCCTTGGGATGAGTCATAGGTGAGTGTTGGGGGCCTATTGTCCCTTGGTTATGAAAGTATGGAAAGATCAAGAAAGAAAAGGGAGAATGTGAACTTTGCGGAAGACATAGTGGATGTTATTGGGTCGAATAGAGCAAAAGAGCAGAAAAGAGGGAGCGAAGCTCGAGAAAGAAAGTCGTTGGATGGGGATATCGGGATGACAGATAAGCAAGAAAGAAGGATCGTGGGCATGTCAGCAAGCGAAAAAATCCACCATTGGATGCTTTGAGCACCGCACGAGAAGGAAGGAAAGACACGCTAGTGAAGCCTTGGAAATATGGGTCAAGCTGACCTAGGGTTTTAGACACCTAGGGTTTTGGTATCTAGGGTTTTAAACACCTAGGTTTTAGACTAAGGCTGTCAGTGAGCTATTGTAATGTATAAATAAAGGTCAAGAGGACCTGGGTTGGGTTGGTATCAAGATAGGTTATCATTGTTGATGTGAGTGGTTATTGTATTGTGAGAGAGAAGTGAAAAGTGTTAATATTATGGTAGCTGCGGGAGGTATTTACCTCCACGTGTGAACCCGACGAGAATAGAAGACTCCGAAAAGAAAGAGAAAAACCTAATGAGTTGGCTAATAACCCTAGAAGTATTGTCGGCTCAAGAAGATAATTTATATTAGGTTATTATCCTCCAAGAGAAGAAGTCAGCCATAAATAATAATAATATACTGAACAGACACATATCCAGAAGGAGAAGTACGCCCCAAAAAATCTGGCAAAACCAGTATAAATATAGGGCGCTAGTTCTCATTTGACAACATCTCAGAATTGCAGTTCCCAGATTGGTGCGCACGTGTGGAGGAGAGCTGCAGGTGCAGCTGCAGCAGAAACAATTTTTCAGTATTGGCTTGACTATCTCTTGGCTAGGGTTTGGACTATCTAATCAGCTCTTTGTGATGCGCCATCCTTGGGGAAAAGTGCGCTACCCTTTGTTTGGCTATCTAGCCTAGGGTTTGCTTCCAGAGGAATTCTCAGTCAAGGTTAAGGTGCTCGGAGGGTGGCATCGGTCTATGGTTGGGTGATGAGGGTATCGTCAATGGTAAAATGAGCACACCATATTCTATATTCTAACAGGTTATGGGCCCACTCCCCTTCAGTCATCCTAAAACGCTAGAAGGAAACATAGCCGCTAGATATTGAGCTCATTGAGGAACTGTCGCTAGGGTTACTAGCAGAAACAACTTCCAAGACACTACAGCTAGGGTTACTAGCAGATGCAGTTGCAGAAACCCTAAACCTCTTGTTGAGGCACCTTAAGTGAATGGATTAACCTAATCTATAGATAGATCAGTGTGCCCTAGCCCAGCGCATCTCCTGGTACTCTCAGAAAGCCAAGACGTGAAGTTTGAATTTTTGGTCAAATCTAGTGTTTGACCAAGTCAAGAAAGCCATGACAAACTCTATGAAGTCTGAGAACAAGTTAGATGGAGCCTCTAAATTCAGAGCATGGAAGACAAGGATTGACCTCATCCTTTCCAAGAATAAAGTGTTGGATATCGTGAAAGACCCTGAAGCTAGAGTTTGAAGAAGGAAAAGAGAAGGAATCGTTGAAAGTTGCAACTATGGAGAAGTTCAAAGATGTTGACATCAATTCCATGAGTATCATAGTGGATTCTATAAAAGACCACTTGATA
>JASDQU010171733.1:2079-16131 GCA_032191745.1 Picea mariana
TCAGAGGTTGTAGCCTCCTTTGAGTTGGTGCTTAAAGATGATGAGATGTAAAGTAGTTGGAGCTTACTTGACATCCTAAGAAGAAGAGGTTTTTTCCCTTTATGGGTTTCCTCGTGAAATATGTGTCCCTGTGTTTATTATGTGCATGCTTGATGTTGAATATATGTGGTTACTTTATCTGCAACTTGTTGACTACCCTTCAGTAATTAACAAGAAAAGTTAAAAGAGGAGAAATACTTAAAGATCATAATCAACACCCTTTAATCCACATAACTTCTTTGACATGATATCTTAATATCTGAATCTAACTGAATATAGAGTACATGATTGTCAATGAATGGATATCTGCATATTGGTGATATAAGGTTGATAATGTTAAAAAGGATTAATTGTCTATGCTACTGATTCACCCCCCCCTCTCAGTAGCACGGTGTGTTCAACATCCTTTCCTAAGCTCCTTGAACGACGAGATTTTATCCTGGTACCACAAATGGAGCATGAAAATTTACCCTTTTTTTGAAGACCTACAAGATATATGAATTAATGTAGCGAATTAGAGTTACAATTTAAAATAATGCATGATATTTTCAATAAATATATATAATATTAAATCACAAAAGAAAGTAACAATATACCACAAAATTGTGTTAACCCGGGAGCATCATGAATTGTCCATGATAGTATTCCATGGAATTGAAATCGTTGTTTCCCTATTGGTGTAGAGATGTCATACATAGTGACACAAGCCCATAACTTCAACAACTCATAGATAAGAGGCTCAATATATACGTTCATATCTTTAACCTGGTACTTACCTAACTGGTTCAACATACTGCATGATTAATTATACTTATCTAGATGTCGTTATATATAAAATACATAATTACCATGCACGAAACAAAGAAATGAAATATTTTGTCATACTTTAAAGAAAATAAAAGATAATTAAATACTTGGAACAATCATTGCCAACATTGTGTGCTCTCTCTTGATTGACATCCAAGGAGGAATGTTATTGTTTATAACAAAAACAGGCCACATTGAGTATGTAGAATGAAGCTCTCTAAATGGATTGAAACCATTAGCTGCCAACAAAAGTCTAACATTATGAGGTTCTTCTTTAAAATTGGCCACTTTTCTTTGATGTAATTCAATGCAGAACCATCTGTAGGAATTCAAAGAACATCATATCAACTTTTGTTCTTTGCATGGAAATCCATAAGCTGTGCTATACTTTGGCACCTGAACAACCATTGGAAATGTGGAATTATCGGAATATAACAAAGAACTTTGCGACGCACCTTCTTTGACACTTTATCGGTTCGATATCTACTTATTTGACATTTTGGGCATTCATTTTCTAATGCATATTGTCCATAGTATATGATATGATCATTAGGACATGCATCAATACCCTGATACTCCATTCCAATTTCTTTCATAATCACAGATATTTCTCGATATGTGCGTGGAAAAATATTTGACGTCAGTAATAGAAATTCACCTAACAATCTACAAAATTAAAAACAATAAGTCAATGTAAACAATATTAATCATCAATATCACATCCATACTTTACAAATTAGAAAACAATAGAAATATAGGAAAAAATCAAACCTTTTAAGTATTTGTGAACATGCATGCATAAATAATTAACAAATCAATACCTTAGTATCTGTGTGAGGCAGGTGTTTGATAAACCGTTCAAAACCTTCAAGTTCACCAACGAAAATATAGCAGATAGAATATTTTTTGTTGAGCCTTCATAAAGAGGTTGTCATGACTTCTCAAGTAGAGGATCAACATCATGACTGTCATCCTGGTTATCCTCATCCATTGGGGCAAATGTGTCTTGGATCAATCTATGCATCTCATCTTCCTTATTTGTATAACTAACGGTATCTCCATCCATATGATCATTAATAAATTGATCAACAACTTCAATATTCTGATCTCGAAGTTCATCACCCTGTAAAGGAGTATTTATGCTAATACTTGGAAAATAGCTCTCTAGAGGTCGACATTTTGGGGGCATTATCTATATATTTAAAAATAACGTAGAAAATTTACTGTGTATAGAAAATATAAAAAAAAACGATAAGAAATATTACTAAAATTCATGACATGATGACTATTACAGAGAATACATTAAATATTGAATCCTCTTACCAAGGGACGATATTCATAAACCCCTTCGGTGTGCCCCTTCTCCCTACAATGTCTTTCAACTTTTGTTATTAAAATTGTTCTTCTTTGCAAGCCCCTACAATCATATCAAGGGAAATAACATTTTCCATTTCCCCTCGCCTCTAATGTTGCTCTTAACCGAGCAAGCTTCCTATCATTTTTGTTCATAGTGACAAATCCTTGTATTGACAAGTAATTGTCTTACCTAAACCATACCAAACAACAAGTTGTCAAATTTTTATATTTTAGCTACTCCTTCATGATATTTTAGCTACTCCTTTCGATTATGATACGTTTATTTACAGTGAGCTACAATCCTCACAATTAATCTTTTTAAGACATTTTGACATGATTTTTTTTATTATCGATTAACTATTAAGATCGATATGCTTCAATTTGTACTTTAGAGTAGTGTGTGTTGAATCACACTACTCTAACATACTATAATAAATAAAAAAACATACTAACCTTGCAAGTTCAAAATCCGAGCTATGTAGATCGAGAATTGGATTTGTTCAACCGATGGGTGACGGAAAAAATAAACAGCTCAAATGAAATCCATGAACAGTGTCACAACTATATAAAATGTGTCACAAAGTCTCTTAAAGTCAGGTATATATAGATCGACTATCGTCGATATAGTGACAAAAATTCCTGAGTTGACCTGCAAAAATTCATCTAGTCGGTGCAAGCCACGTGTGCTAGCAAATGTTTTTTGAGGTAGGCAATAATCGTCGCTATAGTGAAGAAATTTCATGGCAATAGTGACGAAAATACCGCCCAATTAAAAAAAAATTGAAAATAATGGAAACGTGGAAACATTTCATGGAATAATCCACTCATATGTAGTAGTGTATGAGCCAAGTATCTTCTCCAGGTGTCATAGATACTGAGAGGGATGAAAACAAAACATAATCTTCAATCTATTCTTTAGTGAACTTCTTGAGTGGCTCATCATCTTCAATTGCATGAGCATGATGTCTTTTCTTATTTCTCTTCTTGTATTCTTCCCTTTTAGCACGACTATTCTTAGCAACGTGTCCCATCTTATCACAATGATAACATTGATAAGAGGAGAAACATTTTCTCTTTATTTGACCCTTATAATATTTCTGGAATCTATTTGGAGGGTGAGATTCTTTATGAAAGTGATTCTCCTTTTGAAAATGAGACTTTTTCTTTCCTCCTTTATCATGAACAGCTAGGTATTTGTCTTCATCTCTTAATAGGACGAATTCTTGGTTGGCTACTATTACTTCTTCTTGAGCACATTATTCCTATAAACTATCAAATTGGAGTTTATCTTTTCTTGCACAAATAGTTTGGATGAAGGCATCCCAAGGTCTTGTGAGACCATTAAGAGTTGTCATTATCATTTCATCTTCATCTAAGTTGTCTCCAATTGCCTATAAATATTCCTTAAATTGACAAACCCTAGAGAAATAGTCTTGAATTGTTTCTCCTTTCTACATCTTTGTATTCTTGAGTTGGGTTCTCAAGTTCATCTTTCAGTCGATGTTCTTTTCTTCATACATTCTAGTTAGGGAATCAAACATCTCTTTTGGAGTATTCTTAGAAGACACTTGAGGGATCAAGTGGTCTTTAATGGAATCTACAATTATTCTTTTGGCCCTAATCATATCCGTCTTGTACTTCTCTTTGGATTTATCTTCTTCAGGTTTCGGTACATTTTGTTTTATGAATTTTTCAAGGTCATTCTCTTCAAGAATGAGTCCAATTCTGTACTTCTAGTAACATAAATTTTCCACACCTTCTAACTTGTTGACAAGTTTGATGCTTCCAAACGTCTTGATCTGGAGCTAAGAAAATGACTAGAAAATGAATCTAAACTTACAAGGAGATGCGATGGGTTGAGGCGAGCTTACTGGAGCTGACTGTTTCATAAAATTCCAAGCTTTACCCCTTGAAACTTGACCTGCGCAAATATGGACTGGTACTTCTGGTACTAGTTCTGGTTTCCTAGTTTTTTGGTTTCCTAGTACCATCCAAAACTAGGATTTGTCTTTCTGGAGAATCTGGCCACTAAAAAAGTTCGTTTTATCTCCCGAAATATGCTCTAGGGAAACACGCACTTCCCAAGATAGTTTTTGGTAAAAAATTCCTCTTCAGTAAAAATCCCTAATTTCCTTGTATGACAATAATGACGTTTTTAGATACCTAGTGAAAGGTATTCTATTTAGTCAAGATCTATTACTGTGTTAATTTTTTACTATTGTTATTAGATTATTTACAAATTACGCGAGCATACAATGTATTTCCAAAACAACAACATAAAGAGGATAACTAAAAGAAACAAAATCACAAGGTATGCAACATTTTATTCCGGGAAACCCTCATGTGGGAGAAAATCAAGCAAAAAATTCCTCAATAATATATTCCCAATACAATGCCAAGACTAATACCAAAACACCAAATATAAACCAAGACTGAGCATGCACCTCTCTTCTCCTTGCCTTCAAGATATGCACACTAGATGAGTGAGTGTGAGTGTGTATAAGTGAGGCACCATCCTCACATATAAATACTAGTTGAGGAGGCACTAGGGTTATGTCTCTTCACTTAGTAGGGCCGACTTCTTCTAGGAGTGGTTAAAATGACTTTATAAAAACTAGGGGCCAACTTCTCAAATACCAACATATAAATATGGTTTGACTAATCCACAAAAGGGGATTTGGTCTTATATAAGACTCTGCATGATCAATCCACAAAAGGGGAGTTGATCTATAAAATAATAACTCAAATATAAATAGAATATTCTTCGAAGTTACAATATTTCAACAACATATAGTCCAATTGTCAAAGTAGACAACCATTGTCTTCTACATGTATTCTTGAAATTCTTTTACTACTATTCTTGAAAATACTGCTAGGGAATTCCTTAACCCAAATGGAATTACCTTATAGGTGAAGGAGAAAAATTCAGAGACAAATGCCATCTTCACTTGATCTTCTTTAGCTATAAGGACTTGATTATATCCCAAAAATACGTCTATGAATGAGTAACATTCATGACCTGAAACTTCATTAATTATTTTTTCGACGAATGGAGTGGGGAAAGGATTTGTTCAAGTTTGTTTATTGAGACCTATGAAGTCAACACAAATTCTTAACTTTTTAGGGTCATTCTTCTTTGGTTGAAACACCATAGGAATTTCCCATTCTTCTTTGTGGATTGGATATATGATGCCTACTGATGAAATTCCTTTGATTTCCTTCTGAAAAATGGGATTGTATTTGTGAGATAATTTGTAAGGTCTCTTTTTGATTGGATTTTCTCCCGGAATGAGTTCAATTTTCATTTCTCCCATTTATTCTATAAGTCCGTTTAGATATTTATAGTCTTGTGAAAATACATCTTGATATTCTTTTAGTAAGTCGACTATGTCAGCTCTCTCCTTCTTCATCCAATAGTCACCTACTCATGCCATTTTTGTTCGATCATCATTTGATATATTGAACTCTTTTTTCTTTAATTCATCATTCATCCACTCTAGTGGTTTTTCTTATTTGAGATGTCGATCACCTTAATCTATTTTGGTGAAGCTCGCCGGAAATTCAGACTGTTCAATTTCCTCCTTTTCTTCCCTTGATATTTTAATATTGATTTTACATGGTTTTGCATCACTGGGTGGTAACTTTTCCATCGAAATCTATGGCCAAGACATATTTTATTTTCCATATCGATTATTCATGCTGTCAAAACAAGGTGGAAAGATGATGTCAATCCTTCATCGACTGTCATCTTCCCTTTTTCCTTTTGTATATATGGTGTCAGTTTTTCTAGGAAGATTTTAAATTGTTGTGTTGTTTCTCTTAGATGTTCCTCCTCCAGAATAAATTCGAAGTCTTTGATAAAGTTTTCTTTGATGTTGGACCAATTGAGTGTATGGCCACATGCTTCTTTTATTTTGTGCCATTTATTTGATATTCCATCTAGTTTGTTTGGGAACATGTGCGGCCATACCCATTCATCTCTATATCCTATTATGTGCCATTCATTCTCACAACGGTGAATATGTTCTATTGGGTCGTACCCAACCTTGAAGATAGGGATGCCAATTTCTTTGGATAGTTTATTTTCTCCAAATAATTCTACAAAGTAAGTTGATATAGTTTTCCATGTTTTTATACGTGGGTAATGTGTTTTCCACCATCTTGCAAATTTTCCTATGAAGGTTTCCACCAGGATTTGAGTTCTTCCTTGTTCTCCAATAGATTTAGAAAATTCCTTGACATGTGTCAACAAAGTGTTTCATTTGTTGTAGCGTAGAGTATTTTTCAATGTGTTGGTGGTATAAATAATTGTAGGAGTTTGTATAAGTCTATTTTCATATACTATATGCATTGCTTGAATTAAATAGCATGCTTTGGAATGTTTAAATGGGATGCCTTCAATGGTCCAACAATATTTTGAGTGCGCCTCATAATTTTTTATCTTCTAGTTGTATAGAGATGAGTCATAATTGTGTCTGACCGACATGGGAGATTCTGTTGATATTTATCCTTACACATTTGGTTCCACATAATATATTTGTTCATTGATTATTTGGTACATAAATCACGCTTCATGATCTTTGTCCAATGATTCACTCCAAGTTTTCCCTTCATTAGGGTCCAGAGGAATTATTATTTTTCTTCCATTTCCTTTTAAATTGATTATGTCCTTTTCAAGAGAGATATTTTCTTTCATTTTTTGTCGCCATGGCCAGCTGATAAGTGTTGCATATAGTGGCATTCCCTCGACTAATTCAATTACTTCTAAGTCAACTGATATCGGTATACCCATAATATATGTTTCAAAAATTTTTAGTATGTCAATAGGCTATATTAATATTTGATCTGCCAACTTTAGGTAATTCAATGTTTGTGCTAATGAAGGTTGACCCATCCGTATATGTGTATATTGAGGTATGATATTTACTTGTGATCCAAAGTCGACGATTGCCCAGTTAATCAATACCCCATGAATTTCCAAGTTGGCTCATGGGTCATAATATTTATTTTTATAGGAAAGTTGTCCGACATCCTTAGATGGTCTTTGTCCTTTTTTATACTCTCTTAGTATATTAAGCAGATCCAACAATCTACCGACTAAATTCTTTTCTTTTAAGAGATGTAATAATTATTGTACAATGTCTTAGTTTTGTCTTTCTCTTTTGGTTGGTCTTGATTAGATTTTTTTAAGAATTTAAGCGCTTCCCTCATAATTTATTCTTCTTTGTTTGGATTTGAAAACTAACTAGACGTCCCTGACTGTCAATCATGTAAGGGGATATCATCCCATCCTACGCCCAATCTAGTAATGACATGTAACTTCTTTTAATTTAACACTTATTCTTGGAGACTATGTGTAGGAGTTTTACGTTCTTTTTTGTCATGATATTATCAATTGCTATTGGATATTCTTCTAGTAAATTATCGCCAACTCCACAAATGTTACAAATTTTCAAGTCAACTCGATATTTTATTCGAAAGTTAGAGACAATGTGGTCATATTTCCAATAATTATTGTTGGATTACTGAGAGGGGGGGTGGATCAGTAATAGCGTAATTATAATCTTTTTTCTTCAAATGCTATATCAATGTAGAATTATTATCCAATAATGAGCAGTAAGAAATAAACAATCATACACATACACAATACACTAGTGTTTTACGTGGAAACCCAAATCGAGAGAAAACCACGAAATGCTTTTTCTTATATGTTTTGAAGAATTACATTCATTGGAAGAATCGAATTCTTTTGTTTTCCAGCTACAACTGGAAGGAGGCTCCAACCCCCTAGCTTCTCAGGCTACAACCTGAGGGAATCTCCAACTCCCCAATTCTCTGGCTACAACCAAAAGGAGGCTACAACCACAAGGTGGCTACAACCACCTGTCCTTGCCCTGTCCTGCCACCCTGAAGTAGAAGTAGAATGATGGAACCACTGTCACACTATCATTGTGATATATATCATTGTAAGCCTGTACCAATAAATCTGAACCATGCATCAACCATGCATCAACCTGTACCATAAACAAGTGCATCAACCATGCACCAACCTGTAATCAACCTGTACCATAAACAATTGCATCAACCATGCACCAACCTATAATCAACCTGTATCATAAACAAGTGCATCCAAACATGTACCAAGTATGCTCCAATCATGTGTCAACTACTCATCAACTATGACTCATCAATATGTNAACCTGTACCAATAAATCTGAACCATGCATCAACCATGCATCAACCTGTACCATAAACAAGTGCATCAACCATGCACCAACCTGTAATCAACCTGTACCATAAACAAGTGCATCAACCATGCACCAACCTGTAATCAACCTGTATCATAAACAAGTGCATCCAAACATGTACCAAGTATGCTCCAATCATGTGTCAACTACTCATCAACTATGACTCATCAATATGTACCAACATCATCAACTATACACCTCATGTATGTGCGCCAACTCATCAACTACTTGTCTCAACCATGTACTCAACATGTGCCACAACCAAAAGCCCTCATCAATTTCATCATCCAAATATGATTTGTAGCTTTATAATAGACTTGGTGTATATGATCACATTCCTACAAACCTTCCTTAATTTTAAAAACAAGAGACTAGCATTTTCATTAAACTTTTCTTTAGTCTCACATGCCTAGTTTTGGATTAGTCAACAACCCTAACTTGAAGTAATCATAACTTTGAACCTGTAATGTATAAATATATGAAACTGATATACAATGTTCTTCAGTGTGTTTAATGAAATTACTCCAAGTTTCACTACTTGGAACCTCTCAGAAAAAGATTTATAGCAAAAATGGCATACCTTACTGAATTCTGTCTTATTCTAGAGAGCGACCTTGTAGAGCGTGCCCCATACAACATATTTCATGAAATTATATGAAAATGTTACAAAGAATACTATAGACTGTACCCTAACAAAAAAAAATTGTCTCACTAAATTTGGATCAGTTATAAAGAAGTTATGACATTTTTACCCAAAACATCTGATTTTGACTAGTTTCAGGACTGGCCATAAACCCTATCTTCCATGGAGTGTAAATCCAAAAATACAATGACCCACAAGCTGAATTTTTTTTCATAGATAGTTGGATATGTTTTATCACTTGAATAGCAATTTCATGGTTTGAATCATTATATATAAAAAAGTATAGCGAAAATGGTGAGATGACGTGTAAATAACATACCTTAGAAAGCACCATCAAAAGAATTTATCCTTCCTTGCATTTTGGCCTTCTTTTTTTCACCTTCACTCAGAATTATGGTTTATATATACTTTGTTACATTAGAAACATATAGATATTCAATATTCTCAAGTTTGATTCAAATGAGAGAGCATTGCCTCTTATTTATACTCTCCAAGTAGCTTCCTTAAAAACATCTTCTAGGTCACTTGGCCCACTTTCCTTATTTTAGGGTTGGGTCCACTTCTAATTTCTTCATTAAATTTATTATTGAAATAATTTATTTTGTATTCACTTTAAATTATAATACACTCATCACTTCACTTTAATATTTACCTTTTAAAATCTCTTAAACCACTTTGACTACTTTGACCTTTTGGGGCTTCTAGATGACATATGAGGGTCTTCCAACTTCGTAAGGCCATAACTCTCAAACCATAAGGAGTTATGTGATGTTATACATACCACCAGAAATGACATGACATGTACTATCCATATATAATAGTATTATCTGAAAATATATCATAACTCATACCATTACCCATCAAACAAACTTGGGTCCATTACCCAAACCTTGGGTCTCCAACTTCTAATGGCCATAACTCTCTAACCATGAGGAATTATGTGACGTTCCACATACCACCGGAAATTAAATGACAAGCACTATCCATATAGGATATTTTCCCTAACAAAATCACTTTCCTTCATCTCATTATTCCACAATTAAGCATGGGTTCTTTTACTCCACAAAGCGTCTTCCCGTGAGGGATTTCACCATAAGAGGGCCACTTTGGAGTTCATCCATATTTACTTCTTATCAACCATGAAAAAACAATAATGAGTCATATTTACATAAAACAATATTGGGTCCATTACCCAAGCCTTTGTGCTACGGGGCTTTCTTCAAGGGTTGACATCAATGACAACCAACCTTAATCAACAATCTCCCCCTTTGGCATTGAAGGCAACACTCTGATGCAATACTGAAATCATATCATTCATGCTCCCCCGGGAACCATACCTTTGTCTTCTACATTTGATAAATTTGCTCCCTGTGGAACCATGCCTATGTCCTCTGCATCTGATAAATCTCTCCCCCTTTGTCATCAATGGCAAAGGTATCTTTCTATCCAGGGTTGCTCCCCCTAGAAGATTTTCCTCTTATGGTGCTTCCTTGTGTACATCTAAGACATATAAGATAAGCATTCAAAAAGAATTAAAAAAGCATTCATTTTTGGAGTAGAAATAACCCCAAGTCTTTGGCGAAGATATTCAAAGGCTTCCTGTGGAAGGGGTTTTGTAAATATGTCTGCCACTTATTCTTTTGTGCCCACATACTCAACTCTAGTGTTCTTTTCTGCAACCTGTTCCCGTAGAAAGTGATACTTGATTGGATTGTGCTTCGTCTTGGAGTGCATCACCAAGTTTTTTGAGATATTGATGACACTTGTATTATCACAATATATTGGAATGGGCTCATCATACTCAACCTGTATATCTGTCAAAGTTTGTTTCATCCAAATAACCTGTGTACAACATGCTGTTGCTGCAATATACTCTGCCTCGACTGTAGATGGAGATATCGATGATTGTTTCTTGCTTACCCATGATACCAAACACTCACCTAAGTAGAAGGTTGCTCCACTGGTGCTTCGTCGATCATCAATACAACTTGTTCAATTAGCATCTGTGTAGGCAATAAGTGATAGATATTTTCCTTTTGGATACCATAATCCAAAGTCTTATGTTCCTTTGAGATATTTGAAGATCCTCTTTACTGCTAATACATGTGATTCCTTTGGTGCTGCTTGAAATCGTGCCACCTATCCAACTTCTTGCATTACATCTGGTCTGGATGCTGTCACATATAGTAGGCTACCAATCATTGACCTATATTTCCTCTGATCTGTAGACTTTGAATAATCATCTTTGCTCAACTTACAACTGGTTTGCATGGGAGTGATAACTGGTTTACAATCTTCCATTCTGAACCTGTTTAGCATTTCTCTGATATACTTGGTTTGAGAAATAAAAATTCCTTGGTTGCTTTGACGTATTTGAAGTCCTAGAAAGAAGGATAGTTCTCCAAGTAATGAAATTTCAAATTCATTCTGCATGGCTTTTGCAAATTTTTGGCTTAACCTGTCATCATCACTACGAAAAATAATATCATCAACATAAACTTCAATTAATAAAATATTACCTTGACTTTCCTTGATGTAGAGGTTGTTGTCTGCACTTCCTTTTCTGAACCCTACCTTCTGCAGATACTTATCTAGTCTAGAGTACCATTCTCTAGGAGCCTGTTTTAGACCATGCAAGTCCTTCTTTAATTTACACACATAGTCTGTGTTCTATGACAACTGAAATCCTTCTGGTTATTCAATGTAGACTTCTTCTTCAAGTTCCCCATTCAGAAAAGATGATTTTATGTCCATCTAACATACTTTAACATTTTTGGAGCATGCATAAGCTACAAACAAACAAATTTCTTCCATTCTGACAACTGGGGCAAATGTCTCTTCAAAGTCGATTCCTTCAATCTGTGCATATCCTTTACATACCAATCTAGCTTTGTTCCTTGTAATCTATCAATCTTCATTCAATTTAGTTCTAAAAACCCATTTTGTGCCGATCACATTCTTATTCTTTGGTCTTGGAGCCAATTCCCAAGTGTCATTTTTCTCTATTTGATCCAATTCTTCATGCATGGCCTTATTCCAAAATTCATSTTTGTTGGATTCTTCAAAATAGTTTGGTTCGATTGTAGATAAGAGTGCTAGGTGTGTTTGTTCTGGTGAATGGATTTTTCTTCTAGTCTCAACTCCTGCATCTTTGTTTCCAATAATCTGATCTGAAGGATGATTCTTCTATACTCGTTTTCTAGGTGTCTTTGGAGATGCTTGCTGAACTTGCTCTTCTACTTCTGTCGGATTCTCTTCATCTTCATCTTCCTCTTCTTCTTCTTTTTCATCATCTTCTTCAAAAAGTTGTTTCATTGATTTGTTTTCTTCTTCCTTTGATTCTGGTTTGTCTGTTTCATCAATTGTTATGTTGATGCTTTCCACAACTTTGTTTAATCTTAGATTTAACACTTGTATGCTTTCCTTGTACTTGAGTAACCAACAAGTATTCCTTTTTCCACATGAGAGTCAAACTTTCCCATTCTGCCATCTTCTCTTTTGATGTAGTATTTGCTTCCAAAAACTCTGAAGTGCTTCACATTTGTTGGTCTTCCTTTCGATAGCTCGTAGGGAGTTTTATCAGTGTTGTTTTTGAGCATTACTCTATTTTGAATGTGAACTATTGTATGCACTGCCTGTGTCCAAAAAATATCTGTCAACTTTGAATCCATTATCATTGTTCGAGCCATTTCTTGTACTGTCCTTTTCTTTCTTTCAACAACTCCATTTTGTTGAGGTGTCCTAGTGATGGAGAATTGCCTTTTTATTCCATGATTCCTGCAGTAGTCCATAAATTCCTTTGAGGTTAATTCTCCTCCATTATCCGATCTTAAGAATTTGATTCTTGAATCCATCTCATTTTCAACCATTTCCTTGTAGATCTTGAAATTTTCAAAAGCTTCTAATTTGTTCTTGAGAAAGAAAACTGCAGTCATTCTTGTATAATCATCAACTAATAACATAAAGTATGTCTCACCTTTTAATCCTTTTGTTGTATTTGGTCCAACTAGATCAGTATGCACAATTTCCAGTGGTTTTGTTGTTGAATATTCCTTTGATTTGAACCTGGTCTTTGTTTGCTTTCCTTGTTGGCAATGCTTACATAAAGTGTTGGTTGGTTTCGTGATCTGGGGCATTTCTCTGACTACTTCTCTTTTGCTGAATTTGACAAGGTTATCAAAATGCATGTGATCCATTCTTCTATGCCATAGCCAACTTTCATCTTCCTTTCCTAGACAACACTTTTCATTTCTAATTTTGCTTAACACATATATGTTGCTTGAAGTTCTTATTGCTGTAGCGACCAATTTCCTTGAATCTTCTTTTCTTATCTCACACTTTTGTGAATCGAAAGTAACTTTATGACCTTGGTCACACATTTGACTCACACTTAAAAGATTATGTTTTATATCTTCTACTAGTAGAACATTTTCTACCTTTTCATTTGTGTTCCCAATTCGGACTGTGCCTTTTCCAATGATTTTGGATGAATCATCATTTCCAAAGGAGACCGATCCATATCTTTCCTTTTGTAATGTAAGAAACTTGTCTCTATCACCTGTCATGTGTTTTGAACATCCACTGTCAACATACCAACCATGTTTCTTCTATTTAGCTTGTACACCGACTGCGCATTCTTCATTGCTATACTGATCTTGCTTTCTTATCCATGTCATTTTCTAAGGTTCTTGTTTGTGACTCTGTTCAGGTTCTTTAGGAGGGATTTCCATTCTGCAATTTTTGGCCATGTGTCCAATATTGTTACAATTGTAACATTCCACTTCAGTGCTCAAAGATTCAAACCTGTTATAACTTTTTCTCTGTGTTTGACTAGGTCTTATTGAATAACCCCTTTGTGTATGGCTCTCAAAGTAGTTATTGTTCATGTTGTTAGCTCTGCAATTTACATCTTTATGTCCAAAATTATTACATGCATAACATAAACAAAAAAATATAGTT